>JBAMBR010007070.1:0-30738 GCA_037044475.1 Zaprionus obscuricornis
TTGTTTCAACGCCCCTGGGGCAGGTTTACCATCTTTACTTGGCCGCAGTGGTGTCAACTCCTTTTGCGACGCTAAGTTGAATTATCATAACTAATAATCATAACACGGAAAAGTAAAGTGCATTAGATAAACGAAATTCGTAGCCGTATATATTGGGAAATTTGATCTGGAGTTTCATTTTATTGGGGATATTTTTAGACTTGCTTCTTCAGTTAAATATGCGAAACTTGGTTTTTTTTATAAGGGGGAATAGCGTGGATTTACGCTTGGATTGGCATTGGATTTTTTACTGTAGATATCATAATGATGCGTGGGTTGACAAAGTGGTTTAAGTGTTGAGGTTTGCTGAGATTGATATGTTTTAAAGACAGACAATCATATCCAATTTAACGTCTCTTTTGATATTGATTCAGAGTATATAAGTGTTATATAATTTAGGATGGGTCTGCAACTATCTATCATAAAAAATTAATTAAAAAAGCCATCCGTCTCGATTGCAACCATCCGCCTGAGGGTTGTTTCAACGCCCCTGGGGCAGGTTTACCATCTTTACTTGGCCGCAGTGGTGTCAACTCCTTTTGCGACGCTAAGTTGAATTATCATAACTAATAATCATAACACGGAAAAGTAAAGTGCATTAGATAAACGAAATTCGTAGCCGTATATATTGGGAAATTTGATCTGGAGTTTCATTTTATTGGGGATATTTTTAGACTTGCTTCTTCAGTTAAATATGCGAAACTTGGTTTTTTTTATAAGGGGGAATAGCGTGGATTTACGCTTGGATTGGCATTGGATTTTTTACTGTAGATATCATAATGATGCGTGGGTTGACAAAGTGGTTTAAGTGTTGAGGTTTGCTGAGATTGATATGTTTTAAAGACAGACAATCATATCCAATTTAACGTCTCTTTTGATATTGATTCAGAGTATATAAGTGTTATATAATTTAGGATGGGTCTGCAACTATCTATCATAAAAAATTAATTAAAAAAGCCATCCGTTTTGTAAAAACAAATTTCACTTTAGATATGTTCCGCTTGGGTTTAGTATGTGAGAGATATATATAGGCTGGGGGACGGGGTTCAAGAAAGAGAGAAAAAATAGAGAATCAAACATACAGCCGAAGCTGTAAGTTGCATGAAATTATATTTTAATCTAATTAGCATAATTTGGCGGCAATGATGGGCGACGGACGAACGTGCTGAGGAGCCCCAAGGCATGGGATGCTGCAGTCTGGGGCTATACTACGGGTTTTATGTGTCCTGCCAGTTTCCAGATCCTTTGGGCTACAACAATTGAAATTGAAACTGCATTATGCAGATCAACAGAAACAGACACAGACGCCACAAAATGTTGATTACATACTCTGAATTAGCAGAAAATGTGTAATATGAAAAAGGTAAAAAAAATTATTTCAATTCTTGATATTATCAGCTTCCAAGTATATTTTAAATAAACTTTAATTATTACAAACTATTGAAATTTTAAAAAGAAATGATAATATTTTCTTTTATGTGATAGCCGATGAATCAAACGTAGTTTTATTTTGTATATACTTGGTATCTTATAGTCGAATATTAAGGTTTGCTGCTTATAGTTATTGTTGTGTTAGTTTTCCACTCGAAAGTTGTTTTTGTCGCTGCTTTTGCATTTTATTATGGCATTTTTGGTTACATTTTGAGACGCGTCTGTTGTCGCTTTTACTCGTATTTGCGTTGCTTTTGTTGTTAATGCCATTTTGATTATGATTATGAAAATTTTGTTGGCTGCATGCCTGCATCTCTGCCCAAACCTCAACTTCAACCTCTGCCCATGTCCATTGTTCTTGCAACTATAACTGGTCTGGCAAGGCAACAGTTTTGTTTACATGCCTCATTGTTTGAGCACGCGGCGTATCCGCAATGTAATCCTGCCAGGACGATGTCGTCATGCTTCACGACATGTTTCTCTCTATGCACAAAGCACACTTAAATTCATATTTAAATTACATTTGCTTATGTTGAATTATATATGTATGTAAACAATGTATAATACTTATACATAAGTATAAATAATTTTTTGAATGAGCCTAGCTCCTCCCATAGTAAATGGCTGCAAAAGAAAATTTTACAACGGCAAAAAAAGATATAACAAACCACGTAATGCATAAATACATTCTTGAACAATATCAAAATCCAAGTTGATTTGACAGTTCTCGGATGGATATATACCGTCTCTTTTTCTATTCTATATTAAATTTAAGAAAAGCCATTCAAGTATATTCACATTTATTGTCATTTACTTATGCATAGTTATATATTACTGTATATTCTATACAATTGAGTATACTACGGTTTCATGTTCTATGTAATTTATTTATACATGTCTTAAAATCATATATCATATATCTTATATTTTTATTTTATACGTTTATATTTGGAAAATATCAAATAATATTTATATTTGTTGTGACATAAGTACAAGCAACTATTAATAGTGACACGGCTTTAGCATGACTGATATAAAATGATATTGTACAATGGTATAGAATTTTTAGTATGCTTATCAATGAGTTTATTCCATCGCAAAAAACAAAGTTTTAGTTTATTAATGATAAACATAGCTTGATAAATTAAATTTATATATAATGGTCGAAATTTGAGTCAATGTCATAAAAACTATTTATTATATTTTTATTAGGGAATAAACTGTTCGGCGTGCCAAGTGTAACTATTGTTTCTCAGTGAACAAAGAGCATTTTCAATATGCTTGAACTCTGCAAAATAGTTGATCAATTTTCCACTTACAATGTATTTCAGATATATGTATGTACACATCTACTATATGCTCATATGCATAATATATAATATATAATGTATATGGTATATGTATGTATTTAATGTTTATTTGTGCAGCTTTTATTTGGGCATATTTTTATTATATATCCATATATTTTCACTCGGATTGAATTGAATTGGACAAAAGAAACATAAATTTAAGGACTTTGCATATGGAGTACATAAATGAGGTTTAACGCGGTTGGTTTTACTTACTGTTCCATAATTACACTTGCAAAAAGGAACGGTAAAAAAAAGAGGACAAAGTCGTTGCCGAATGAGCGAATGACATGTTACGAATGGGAGCGTGGCGGTGAGTGGAGGCGTCGCAGTAGACAAGGGAAGATGTTGACGATGCTGCCATATGCGCTCACGTATTGCACGTATCATAAAAAGGATAACAATATAATCAGCTTAATGAGTGGCTCTGGGTGCTTCGCTGCTATGTTGTGCTGGGTCGTGGGCTGTGGGCTGTGCCCTGTGAATATAGATGTAGATGTGGATGCGACAGCTCCCAAAGTTTTACTTTTACATTTTCTTTTCTTTTTTCATTTTATTTTATGCACTGCTTTTTTATTTTATTTTATGCACTGCTTTGTTTTGGCTTAACAGCGGGCGGGCGGCGGCGGAATGCGCGTATTTGGATCATGCGGCGTGGACCGCCGGCTGCGTGTTGTAGCTGCCGCTGTTTAGCTTTGTGTAAGCAACGTACTTTGTCTGCAACAGCCGCTTCGTGCTGCTCTCTTTGCGTCCCTTGCCACTTTACATTACTTTGAAGCCTTTACATTGATTTACACACACATACACATACGCAGGGAACTTACGAAGCAAAAGTTTAAAACAGGCTAACGGAAACGGAAGTGGGCTGCACGTGATGTTTGTTGTGGAGCCCGCAATGCTGTCCTTACTTCTTTATCACAAACGCTTGCGTCTTGACTTGACTTTGTGTGTCCCGTGTCTACACATTAGTGTGTGCCAATGTGTTTGTGTTCGCCGCCGCACAGATGCTTTTTATTACACTTGCAATATGGAACATGGTGCGATGTCGTCTCTCGATTTGCTTCTTGTCTCATTCAGTTTGTTTGTTTCTCTTTTCGCATTTACCATTCCCCATTTCTCTTACCCCTCTTCCCCTCCCTCCCCATATCATTCACCATTCTATTCCTTCCAATACCATTCACTCCTGTAAATTGGTTAAAAGTTAATCCGTAAATTTATGACATGCCGACAGACATTTGAGGCTACGTGAGGTCTGTGTCTCTTTGAGTTTCGTTTTTTTGTCTGTTTCTTCACTCTTGTGTGCTCTGGGCGTGACGAGCTAAATGGATAATGATAATGGCAATTGAACTTTGAACTTGAAATTAATTGTGGACACAGTTCAAGTGCAATGTATAAACATATTGCTATATCGCACTTATCTACTTTACAACACATCAGTACTTGGCCTAGTGTAAGCCACCATTCTTAAGTTACTTTTAAGATTGAGCATCATTGATACTAAATATATTCACGAAATATTCAATAGAATTTGTCTCGATAAAAATTTAATTACAATTATTATGTGCACAATAAATCACAAATTGAAATTCTGAAATTGTTTCACAGCTTCAAAGTAAATCCCATAGGAAAGAGTTTTTAAGGTTTAGTATACGAGGGAATTATGATTGATGTTAGTTCCTTTGGTTTAGGCCTGATAACAAGCAGGTAATAAGGTAATAAGTTCAATGCGTGTAGCTAGCATATATGCAAAATATATACGATTTAATTATGGAAATCAGTAACTGTAAGGCGTGGCACAAAAGCTAAATGACACGAGGGAATATAGCGAATGCTGGATATCGAAAATTAGACATCATTGTTGGCATAGAATTCAGATGTGAATTGCAAAAGAAACAAGTAAGAAAGTTATAGTCGAGTGTGCTCGACTATATAATACTCGGTGCCCAAAGTTATATTATATATTTAGTTTGCTCGTGCTGCGCACTCGCCAATTTTAACTTAATATAAAATAAAAAAATTTAAAAAAAAAAATTTAAAAAAAAAAAATCGTCTCGGGAATCGAACCGCGGACCTCATGCACGCGAGTTCAACGCTCTAACCACTGAGCCACGCTCTTCACAAGTGTGAGAAACACTGAGTAAATGTTGCCGTCTTATGGGGTGAGAACAGCAAGCAAGCGTACGCCTCTCATCTTTTGAAATTTGAAATGTGTATAACTTCCATGTTTATTATCCGATCTGTACCAAATTTGTACACAACGTCCAGATAAACATATTCTAACTTTGTACCAAAAGTGCTTCAGTGCTGTAGCTTGTCTGGGTTTGCTTAAAATCGTTTTTTTTTTTCGATTTGTGGAGGCGGAGGGGGGCGTGGCAAAAATCCAAAATAAACTTGATCTGCCTGCAAACACTACAAACACTAAATGAAGTCTCTATCTCTTATAGTCTCCGAGATCTGTGTGTTCATACGGACGTACAGACGGACAGACGGACATGCTCCAATCGACTCGGCTGTTGATCCTGAGTCAGAATATATATACTTTATGGGGTCGGCCACGGCCACATTTGCTCTTGTCACTAACCCAATATACTCTTGGTTCCCATAGGGCACCGAGTATAAAAATTACGGCTCGCGGTACTTTAAAAAAATACAATGTTTAAACTAGATCAGCCACCTTCATATAGGGGTTGCGATGGTGGAAAGTAGCCTTAATCTAGAATCACCGGAGCAGACGGCATGTCAGTGTCAGGGCCAACCCGCGTGCCACTTGTTCGCGCTGTCTTGCTGAATCCTCCAAGGATTTAACCCAATTTATGAATTTCGCTTTTTATACCACTACCTAATGAAAATGAATGGAAAAGGGTATATCGAATTTGTGAATGTGTATGTTAAAGCCTTTATCCTGTACTATGTACACAAAAAGAATTTATATATTTTCTTTATTAATTTTTTGAGACTGTATGGAAATTTTTGAATCATTACGAAAATTGGCAGAAATAAGGTTCCACAAGAGCAAATGAATTTAAATTTGTATTTTATTTTTTATTTTTTATTGGTTTCTTCCCTTTCTCTAATCGATATAAATAAAATACATGTTATATGATATAATTATATATTATAATGTTATGCATAATAACATTATAATATATAATTATATCTGTCTCTTTTAGCTAAAGGGTTTTATTAATGTATAATAACCAGAACTTTCTGAGAACAATCGCTCGAAAATTAATAATCGAACAATTTTTGTTTATTTAGAAATCCGGCTATAATTTTATGTGCAGTAAGGATATTTCAGTCAAGTTCGGACTAAAGCAGACAACGATATTAAATATAGAAGAAACGATCAATAAGTAAGTTTTTGTATGATGGATTTTTCGCATTCGCTTACAAGGGTGTCAAATCATCGGCGTGCCGAAAACAACTTTGGTTTCTTATTTTTTTTTTTTTTTTTGCAGTTTTGGCAAAGTAAAATATTTGATTTTGTTATGCTGCTGCTTTGCTTTGCACTTCATTTTTCATGAAGAAAGGCAAAAACCGCCACCAATTTCAGTATACGTCGCAAAATCAATGAAGCGCCTTGGCGTCGTTGCTGGTGGTATGGTATGCGGCATGCGGCAAGTCGCAAGTGGCAAGTGTCAATATGAGTAGTAGGATAACGTTGCCATTTGGAGTGAGATAAGCGGAGAACTGCGACAGCAGCCAAGGTTCAATGCGTAGCATTACATGACGCATATTTGTTGCGCAGTGTAAAACAATAACAACAACAATATTAGGCCTGAGTGTGGCGCCTCTACCCCAAACTAGACCTGTCATCTTAACGAGCTTAATGAAGAACTCATTAATCATGCACAAAATTTCTCATTCATATGCGACCAAGCAACTTGCCGCGACAAATCAATCCCCGACCTTAAGCATTTATTCACCCACTCATTTGATCATTCATCCATCAATCAATCAGTTGCTAGCGTTTTTACATTTAATTTTGGGTACGACATTGCCTACCGGAAATGGTTTTGTCAAAACATTTGCAGCCCATTTTTGGCATCGGCTTTAAAGCATTAAATCCGCTTAAATGACCAACTCCATCGTGGCATGATTGATGTGAATGTCCATCCATTTGTGCAGTCTGTACATCTTAGTGAATATACTTCTAATGAGTGTTGAGATTCATGCACTACATGTAACTCAATGAAATATATATATTTTTAATTATTGGGTTATGTTGTATGATTTATTTATTAGATTGAACTTAAACGTTGTGATTTCTTGTTTAATGAAATTTGTAAAAACCCAATTCAGTATTCGAACAGCTGCAGTTAAGCTCTGTAAATATCTAGATACTCGTACTCTTGGATGCTTTATTGCAATTTCAGCAGAAGACATAAAGCTTATAACAAACCTCAGACAGTTGAGCACTTGACTTTGGGGTATGCTTGTTATCGCAATCCTTTTAAATGGCATTTAAATATTTTACTCAAAGCCACAAACTGTCAGCGATAATAGTTGAGATAAATGTGGTCGAAGGAATTGCAACTAAATGTAAGTGAAGGGATCGCAGATGGAGACATTAAGAGATGACTTTGACAGACAGAAAGCGTAAATTAGTGTCTCTCCATTTTGGCTAGAATACATAAACTGGAAAAGAAGAATAAATTCATTAAAAATAATATTAAAGTAGAAAAATATGCTTATGTGTGATTCACGCCCCATCAAAGAACGCTTTTCAAAGGCGAAATTGCTTAATTACTTGTAAACATGAATTGTCAACACCTTGGATGACGAGGGAGCTCGCAGCCCACTTATCTATTAATATTCTTAGATATATACATATAAATAAGTTTCGTCCTAATTCGATGCTATTAACGCGTTGACGCCAGCCTTGCTGTTACAATTTAATATACTGCCACACCCAGAGATTCTTAATTTAATTAGAAGCCTGACACGGCATACACTTGTCAAGTGTCCGTCAACTGAAATCTATGTAAATTCGTCAACTTTTTAAAGTGAAAACTTCAAACGAATTTTGTTTAGCGCATGCATAATGCTAATTTCGTATGCGACCCGGTGGTCCATCACCAACAAATTTTTCTTGAAAATATTATAAAAAAAAGTATTTGATATTCCAGAAATTGTATCTTAAGTGTTTTTGAAAATTAGTAACAAAAATAAAAAATATTATAAATAATACTGTTAATTTATTTGATTTCTATATCCTGAAAATATAAATTAAAGACAATTTTTTAAACCCAAAATCAACTTTAAGCCCGTCGTTCCATTGAAAGCTAAGTAATATCGATTTTTTTTTATCACTACACATGGTATACAAGTTTCAGAGCATAACCTTATCGTATATGCCTGACATTCACTTTTGTTGCTTAGTAATATTATAACTGACAGTTCTAAAATTAAAGTTTAGATTCATGACTTTAGTTAATATCGTCTTGTTTTTTCTGACTATGAATTAATTTTTATTTTATTATCATCCGTTTCTGTGTTCACTTTATGGGAATACGAAATGGATATAAAATGGAAATGGAATGCGTTATTTACGACGTATAATCACATTTTTATTTAATTTCAAATCGTCCTTTGTTTTTATTTCTAAAGGATGTTGACGTGTCAATACGTCATTGCTGACCATTATGCCATCGGCCTTTGCTTTTTGGCAATGATTTCAAATAGTACTCTGCAGGGTCGCTGTCTAGCTATTTGATTGTATGTCAATTCATCGATTTTGACTTCAAAGTTTCAATTTTTTTTTCACTGCTGCTTTTTTAATTGCAACGCCCAAAATTAGTTTTTCAACTGCTCGACAGTAATTCTTTTTATACTTAGTTTATGAACGTTTATGACGTTGCTTTGGATTTAGTCTTTGCAATGAACTTTTCGCTTGCAATTAAAATTGGTTGCTTGGAGGTTGTTATGACTGAAACACTTACATTATTTACATACATTAATTTTTATTTATTTATTTTTTTTCTTAATTAAAATGAAGAAAGAAATACATTTAATTAAAATTAGCGAGGAATAAATTAATTTTATACAGTTATTTTTTATATTACATATTAAATATTAAGTAATTATTTTTTATTATGTAACTAAAATAAATTATGCTCTAACATCGTATTAGTTTTTTATGACTTTAATTTTAAAGAGTGTTTACAAAATGTAAAAATTGTCCTCAAAATAAATCGAGTTGCTCAATGCACATTTAAATACATACATTTATAAGTATTTTAATATGTACATATGTACAAATTTACATACATACATACATGAATATAATTATTCTTTCACTTAGATATTCACTTTGCGAATCCCCTATACGTTGCATGTTCTAGAGGCGGTTATCTTTATGACACTGTTAAGTGTTGGCACACTTTAACGTTTATTTTGTAGGAATTGTGAATTTCTATACATGGCCTCATGGCCATGCCCAGTTGTTGGTGCCATAAAGCCTGGCAATATGTTAAGTCAACTTGAAAGCACTTTTGCTTTATGTTTGTTGAATAAAACTTTAGCGCAGGCTTGTCGCAGTCGCAAACATGATGACTTGGACAAAGTCTAGAACTACAATGGGACTTGGTCTTGATCGTGGTCTTGGATTTGGACAACATGTGTGCCACGCCCGGCAGCAAGACACTGCTATGTTCAAAAAGAATGAGACATTGTATGTAAGGAAACTTAAGGGGTGTCTGAATATGGAGCGAAGTGCTACACTTGACTTGAAACTAAAATCTAATAACACTTTTAGCACAAATACATGTTAATGCGACCCCACGGAGAGTCACGCACACTCCGAATTTGTTGGGACGACTCTCATAATTTCGTGTTGAAGAAATGGCCAAAAAACTTGCACATAAAGGCCACAAGTATGTATTCCACTTTCAAGTAAAACGACAAAAATAAAAGAACAATTTTTATTTCTTCAGAATGCGACGAACAGATATGCAGTAATTCACTAACAAATATTTAAAAGAAAATATGTAATGTTAGGAAAATGTAAAATGATGTATTATATACAAATGTAAACTGCATGGATACACATACCCGATGTGTTAATTGGTTATGCATAGGGTATCAAAAAAGTAGGAAAGAAGCAAAAGCAACGGAAATACGCCGGCAACCTATGGCAAGTTTATGCGGCATTATTAGCCATAGTGAAAGTTGGATTTTAGGTACTGCACGAAATGTCGTACCTGCTTTATTAGATTGTGACTGTGGACTGGACTACTTGGGCTACTCGTAAAATTTTCTTGTCACTTTGTCTGCGTATAAAAGTATACGTCGAGAGTCCTTGGAACAAAAACAACGACAACAACAATTACAACATGCGAATAGTAACAACAACAACAGTAGCATTATTCTCAGATTGCAAAAATACAACAAAAGTTTTAGACCCAAAATGCAAAAGTTAGCCGAAAATGCAGAACGTTTCTTTCTTTCTATTTTTTTTTTTTTTTTACATAAATAAATGCTTTGGTTTTTTATGTTCTGTGGTATGTATGTATGTTTACGTGTGTGTAGACATTTTGTTGAGTATCCGGCAACAATGAAAACTTTGTTTGTTGCTCCGGACAAATTTTCGAGCAAAATAAAATCCTAAAAAGGGAAGAAACAAGTAAGAAAGCTAGAGAATGCTCGACTATATAATACCATATATATTTATATAATATATAATACTATAATATATAATACTATATATATTTATATTTATATATTTATTTAGCTTGTGCTAAGCACTCGCCAATTTTAAGTTTATTTTACTATATAAATTTATAAATTATATATTTATTTATATATACATATATATTATATTTTATTTTTAAGTTAATTTCAACATATAAATATTTATTAACATTAATACATTTTCGTAAAATAATTAAGAATTATAAATTTTATTATATTTACTTATATTGTGAAAAAAATCGCCTCGAGAATCGAACCTCTTGCACGCAAGATCAACCCTCTAGCCACTGGGTCACACTCTTTACAAGTGTGAGAAAGAAAAAGCACTAAGTTAATGTTGCCGTGGTGAGAGCCGCAGGCAAGCGTACGCCATAGAGACGATCTCAAATTTTGGTATTTGAAATGTGTATAACTTCCATGTTAATTATCCGATATGTAACAAATTTTCACACAACTTCCAGACAAACATATTCCAACTTTGTACCAAAATCCATGTATCTTAGGTGGGTGTGCGTGCTGTGGAGTGTTCAAAATGGTTTTGATAGATTTGTGGAAGTGGTGGGGGGCGGGCAAAAATCCAAAATTAACTTGATCTGCCTGCAACTAATACAAGCACTTTGCAAAAAATGAAGTCTCTAGCTCTTATAGTCTCCGAGATCTGTGTGTTCATACAGACGGACATTCTCCAATCGACTCGGCTATTGATCCTGAGTCAGAATATACATATATACTTTATGTGATTGGCCACGCCTCCTTATGGGTGTTACATACAATTGCTGCTGTCACAAAGTCAATATACCCTTTGTACCCAATGGGCACTGGGTAAAAAAACTGAAGGAGAAAAGTTGTATTTGTTGGTGTGGTAAGAAATTTGCTATGGGTGTTGATAGATGAAATTCCTTGAAGGCCAGTTGTATATACATTTTATGGAGTGTTCCCTCAGCAAATCATAGATTAAATTTCTCTACTTGATAACTTTCAATTTGCTTAACATTTACATTAGCCTTACAGTTCTGCTATGTTAAGCAACAGTAAGCTTAACAGTTTCACGTTGAGTCACAAGTGCAACTTATATGTGTATATGTACATACAATATTTTCACCCATGGATATGTAAGTAATAATTATGTATATACATATATATATTTATCTGCATCGATGTGTGGATATCAATTTAAAACTCAGCACAGTTAATTGCTGATATGTAAATATATTCAACTCTTCATTATCGCAAGTGGCACCGCAACACTTCATTGAAGTACATACACATATGTACATACATACATATTTTTATTTATATACAAATATGATTATATGCGGATAATGAGACCATATCGTGGCACCCAAAAATTCCACTCAATGATGCCTTCCGATGTCGGCAATGATGTCAGTACTTTTCTCATCCGACAGTGGCATATTTATGGTAATTAATTTTACCATTAAGTGCTGTCATAATTGGTTGCAAGTATGGTTACAAACTGATGGCCCAGCTAACTGACCAGTCCAACGGGATCTACTGCTAAGATTGAAGCCTTAATGAGGAAGTTGTCTATCAAAAACAATACTGGTTCCTTAATAGGTTATATGAAACCATCGAAATGTGTGCTAAATGCAAACAGATGATATATCCCATCGGTAGGTATCGGTATCGTAGATTTGTAATTTATACCATAATCATGTGTAGCCCAATTTGAGTTATTGATGCAGTTACAGATGGGATAAGTGACGGTACATACCGTTGAATGTGAATACACGTGTATGCCGCAATATGAGTAAACGTGGTAACATTTCATTTCATCTTTGCAACTTGGTATCGTCTTTATCACCTGGCAACCGCGCCACTAATGAGACTTCAAAGCAACCAACGAGATTGGATTCGTTTGTGATTTCAGGTTTCTGGTTTCGGCTTGAGCTGGCTTGAATAATGCGAAACGACAGATACTCATTCGCATCGTTGATTAAATAAGGCGTAAACTTGAGCTAAATTTGTATAAAATCAATAAGACTTGTATGTGGAATGCATATCGATAAATATTCAAAGTAACTTATAAAGACTTTTAAAGTGGAGACAAAAGAGAAGCATAACTTTTGGAGCAACACTAATGAATTTATTGTACTATTTTTGAGGATTTGCCGTAAATCAAAATTAATTTATTCATTTTACAGAACTTATCAAAATTACAAAATGTATTAAGCATATTTTTGATTTCAATTAAATTTATGTAGAAGAAAATATTTTTGAGTAAATATGGAAGCCATTTAAAGAGTGGATCATTTATGGTATTGTTTAATGTGCAACAAATAAAGCATAATGGCAGAGCTATCCAGACCTATAACCATTGCACAGCGCCCTCTCATGCCTTATACAATCCCATGGTGCTGTTGCAGAGAATTCCCACGGGAAATGAAATACATTTATTTATTTTAATTCTGCCACAACACTTCCGTTGTACAATCAATGCACAACAGACGACGCAATGGGACGTGCAAGGCACACACGTACGCACATATACTTAAGTACAATATGTATGTATTGTGTGTGGTATTTAATGGTGTCCATTGGTGGGAGGAAAGTGCAAGCCAATCACTGATCACTTCCCACACACAAAAGCACAAAAACAATAAATGCAAATAATGTTGATGATGATGATGATGAAATTGAGAAACACACAATCTGATCCTGCCTCTACCGATTGCTCCAAGAGCCCTGACTCTTCTCCTGCACTGTTCCCCGGCTTTTGATAATGACCAGACGTGGAGCAGCCCATCAGAAGGCGTTATTGCTTCAGGCCCACGCCTTGTGGCTAACGAATGAACAAAAACAACAACAAGAATATCAAATCGTTGCTGACATGAAATGCATTAAATATTCACAATTTCCAGATTATTTTTAATGATTTTAAATACTCATGAAACGTGGCTCTTGCCCAGAGTCAAACATAGCAACAAAGAATTTTTTTTTAATCATTCTCGGTTTTTACCATATGTGTGTGTTATTATTATTTTATTTTGTTGTTTTTTGTGGCATTTGAACGGAAGCACCCACAGCAGTCAAGAGGAAGTTGTATGAACTCGTATAGAAAAGACATTGCTGCAAATTCAAGCAAAGGATTGAAAACGAATAGATACAAAACATGTGCTTCCAAAAATTAGTAAAAATGAAAATAATTAACGTGGTCAATTTTATGCAATATTTTTAAAACATAACTTAATAATTAATATTCAATAATAATTAAATATTCGCATATTAATATTAATATTTAAATAAATACACAATACACACAATTATTTCCTCTATAAATATATGTTATTAAATATTGTATAAAAATTATATAATTACATAAATTTTTCTATTTCTATTCTCCTTCCTTTTTTGCAACGAATCAAGATATATTTATTCATTTCAGTGAGCATTCTTTTACTCGCTCTTCTCTCGCTCTGTCCCTCAATTACTTTTTTCTTTCGTTCTTCTTATTATTCGTAAATCAATGCAATCATAAATTATATACTTTTTTTTGTCGTTTGCTTAAAGTCTTTTATAAACTTGCATTGCCTTTCTTCTCTCCCCCGATGTAAAATTGTCGTTGCTGAGAGAATTAGCTTGAATTCTTTTATTTCTACTCACAGTTCATCGTTGCAATGTACGGCAGCATTTGCTTTCATTACAAATGCATTCAAATATGTGTACATGGACATACATATCATATACACATATGTACATGTTGAAACATTGATATTTATATACAGTTATTTTAAAGACATTCTTCTTCTCCTATTAAGATGCACATTATGAAACCAACTTTGCAACCGTCACGGCTGACACGGCTGTCTCAAAGATGTAATTAAGCAAAAAGGACTAATAACTAAATATTAATTAATTTTAAATTAATGCCAAGACTTTTGTGTCACGAAATATGCTTATTTTGTTTTAAAATGGAAATATGTTTAAAATCTTTATAAAAAATAAAAAAAATTGTGTCTTTCAATTAACAAATATTCGATTTAACCAAATACAAAAAAAAAAAACAATGGGTACAGGGTATAATTAACAATTAAATACAGGCGTATGGCTTATGCGGGCAATAACATTTAATAAATTTAATAACATTTGCAAGTGTGCCAACACCGTATGTATAAGCTGCTTACTTTTTACTTATATCTTTTTTACATATAGTTCATAAATAATATTTATCATTAAAAAAGTTCATTAATATAGTGATATGGGTTTTAGTAGTGCAGTTATAATTAGAACTGAAGCTTGAAAACCTTTAAACAACGCACACACGCGAATTATAATCTAACTGCAATTCTCCACCAGCTTTTGCTAATAAAAACAAAATTAAACAAGTCAGGAAAGCTACAGTCGTATGTACCCAATAGTAAAATACCCTGCACCCTTGAATAAAATATATCCCTACACCAAACTCACCCGTACTGACCTGCACTTTGAGTGCATGTGTTGTGTGTGTGTTCTTATACATACAGAAAGCATTGCATTGATAGCTGTTGCTGGAGCTCTCGATTGTCAAACTGATTTTACCGCGAAAATTAATTGTTTAATAACTTTTTTGTTTTTTTTTTGTCGCCCATATAGAAGTTTACATACCAGTCAGACAGACAAACGGACATGAGCCAATCGACTCGGCTATTGCTCCTGAGCAAGAATATATACATACATGAATATATGCCACGCCTCATTCTGCCTGTTACTACAATAATATACCTCTTTTTTTTTAACCATTTTCAATGAGTAAAGGGTATAAAAATACAGAAGAAGAAAATCTCTAGCAAAGCTGATTGCCTTAATTTTTATTTGTAATTGTTACTGCTATAGTTGCTGTTGTTTTTGTTGTTGCTGCTGTTAATTGTTGATATTATGCGCTGCACTTTAATTACACACTTGCGGTCATTTAAAATTATTTGGCTCAAGTTGTTTGGCACAACAAGAAGAGCAGCTGCCACAAATCGCATGCCACAATTCTTCCTCCTATTCGGTTGTCCAGCTTCCCAATTGTCCTCTCTCATTCCCATCAGAATTTCGAGCATCTCTTTTGTTATTGTATATTTCGCTGGCTCGTTTCGCTTTTTCTCTTATCTGCCAAATGAATAAAACCAAAGAAATGAAAATGAAAATGGCAAAGTTAACACTTGTTAAACTTTCAACAAGGGACGTTGTTGCTATTGCTGTTTCTACTGTTTTTGTGTTGGTGTTATTGTTTTCGTTAGAGCTGTTGTTCTTGTTGTTTGGAAATTTTGTAAATTATACGAGCGAGGCAAACAAAGTTGCCAAGTGCCTGGCGAATAATTAGCCCCGAAAATAACCGTGGGGCATAAGTTCAAGTGCAACAATGTGCAACAAAGTTGTTGTTCACAGCAGAGAAATCAAAAACTAGTTCACAATGTTGCCCCCACACCACACCATACCACACCACTTGCACTTGGCTTCCCTTCTTAATAAGACTTACGTCGAATACTCAAGCAGCTGTAATGCAATACGACTACAACTCTTCCATTCCATTGTCTCTTTCTTTCTCTCACAAAGTCACTGTTGCATCCACAGCACAATTGACAGCAAATGCAAAGGAGCTTGGCGTGCGCTGCATGTTACTTACTGAAATGGCTCTGGACTGATGGAGAGAGAAGGAAGCTTTCTTTGCAAGATACAATGGAAGAAGAGAATGAAGTAGACATCCCAAACGCATAAATTGTTTATAGTCTTTCGCAACTATGCAAGGTGGGCGCCACTGATGGGTCGACGGTGATGAGGGCCAGCGGTTTTATAGTATGGTGTAGAGGATGGTAGGCATCGGGAATATTGACATTTAAAACGTGCCTCAGTTGCCATCTGCTTCGTTGGCGTTGAAGTTGCTGACACTCCGCTGCCGTTGACAAATGCTCTAAGCACATGCACTTTTATTTAAAAGTGTTGGCCCAAACTTTACGACTTGATGTCTTCTACTACCACGGTATGCTATACGGTAAATCAACAACAAAAAACACGTTATACGCTTCTCTCTTTTGTGTAATATTGCTTCTGTGTAATATTACTGTAATTTTTGCTATAATATTGCTATGATAAGCTCAAATAAATAATTTAAAATTATTAAGACGAGAATATAAAGATAAAAAGAAGAAAATTAAGTTTAAGAGCATTTCAATCATCATATATATTTTAACAATATTCTTACCTAAAACAAAGTAAGTGTATTTTGATATTGCATAGACTTAGAATCAATATCAGTTTTGCTTATTTTTAGCACTTCAACTAATTTATTGGATATCACAACTAAGGTAAATGATTCGTCAGCTGTTGGAAGTTGGGTGATTATGAATATCCACTTAGCATTTATTAGCAAACAAATGCGTGGAAGTGGAATGAAGTGGCACGTGCTTTAATTTGTACATTAGCATGTAATTGATAAAATGCAGAATGTGTAATGGGTGGCTTGGAAAAAGGAAGCAATCTAATTTAATAGATTTGATTCGAGCAACCGTATGGTTTGCAGTTGAACTTATTTTTCATCAGCCTTTACTAATGACAAGTAAAGAATAAATAAATAAATTCATATTCAATTCTTCCATGCATTTATTTTTCATTAATACAAAGGCCAAAAGGAGTCCAAAAAACCGTATTGAGCTTCATAATTTCATATTGGAGGAATGGGCTAAGCTTCCCGAGTACCTGGACTTAAAAAAATTGACAGACTCGATGAAGACTCGCTTACAACATGTATTTATTGCCTAAGGTGGCCATACTAAGTATTAGTAAATAATTTTAAATAGTTTAAGACCCATTAAAAGTAAATGTCAAAACACTTTTTTGACGGTAAAAAATGTATATTTTTAGTTAAATAAATAATTACTAGATTTGAAACTGGAAAAGTGTAGATAATAAAAATTATAATTAATCACACGAAATAAAAAAAAAAATTAAAACCAACAAGAAGTATGTTTTTTAGCCAAAACAAATCAAAAAATGTTGTCTTTTTAAAATGACAAAACACTTTCTTGACATACTTTATGTAAAGGCAGTGAGCTTGGGCCTATTGTATACTTACTTTACAAGTCAGATCTTCCCTTGCCTAACAACGATGTTATGGAATCTCCATCGAAAGCATTAATTTCCACATACGCAGACGACATTGCTAACTACTTATTTGGGAAATGTTAACATGAACTCTTTCCCGGATCAATTCAATATTTGTACCTATGTTATATACACAACTATTTCACCGAATTATCTTCAATCAAATAAGTACATTTAGGTTAACCAAAAAAAAATCTATCGATCGAAGGGAAAAGTGTCCAGAGATACTTTTGCAACCACAACTGTCCACAGCTGCTGCGGATGCCTCGAGGCAAAGCACGTATTGTACGTGGGACGCCGTTGAAAACGCGACTGTCAAAATTAAATTAATAAACACAACAATTGGAACAGGAGTTGGTTCCGGCCAGAACAGAACAAACTGTATCAGACCAGATCTGGCGACAACTGTTCACTCACACGGTACTGACAAACGAATAGAGAAGAGATGGCAATCGTAAATGAAATTTTTTCCAAATTGGGTTTTGGTCAAGTGCTCAGCTTTTCGCATGCCCTCGGCTCTGTCAGAGTGCATGTAGATGAAGGTGTTGGTTGATGATGAGGAGCGTTGGGTAGATTGACAGATGGGGAATAGGGACTGTTGCAAAATGAAAAGGGATACGGTGTAACGACTCTGGCCTTTGGCATGGCCATCGCATTTTGTATTAATTACAACATAGCCCTAGGTAAAACGGCTCAAAAACTTTAAACATAATTGATTTAATTTTTATTTTCATTGGATTGGGGAATTGTGGAGGATTGCAGATGAGGTCAGACGTGTAATGAGACAGTTAACAGTAAATGGAACTTGCTGAGAATCCTACGTGGTCTTCACTAATGGAACGTGATTTTGATGTCCACAAGAGAATATGAATTTATTTTATTTTAATCTATTTACATTTACATTTACGAAGTAAATATAATATGTATTACACCGCAGTGTGCAGGGTATAAGCATGTGCGAAATTGTTTCGACTGTTACTTATCACTCGTATCATACTGCCATTGTGCTACGACTCTACGTTTATTACGCCTTTTTAAATATTTACAGATTGAGTGAAGGTGTTCCGTAACAACACATCCATAGAGTCCTTGTGGCCGCTTATCAGTCGAATTTCTCTGACCGTGATTCGTCGGGTCTTTTTCATATTTATCGTCTGTTCCATCAGTGAGTTCAGCACTTATTTTCTGTTTGTTATGGAAAAATCGAATATTGAGAATTTTGTTCTTTAATTATGAACGCAGTGAGATATTATTAAGTCCCATTTGACCGTCAATTTAATTAATTTTCACTGAGGCTAGTTGATTCTTTACGACTATTTTGGACTGCTGTATTGGCATTCCGCCAATTTTTCTGACTTTTTCATTGCCCGCTTTGTATTTGTATATAAGATAACTTATACGGGCATAAGAAAATATTAAACTGATTTTAACTATGCTAAAATACTACTACAACTAGTTGTGTAATAAAATTACCCGCCCAAGAATACATAATTTTTTTTTTTTTGCTGATGCTCAGCAAATAAATAATCATATATATGGTAGACAAAATTCTGCTATTCAGGTATACACAATTCATTTGAATAAGTGAATTTTAAAATAGTTGTATACTTAGTTCAGGATAGTGCATATTTCTGCGACGACAGATTTAAGTATCATTGTTTGGCAATCGCTTTCACTTTGGGCACACAACGAGTGTACAAAAGTATAACTAAATTCTAAATTGGTAAGGACTTGTACCAGTGGCAACTGGAATATTTTTAATGGTATATATTATAAACTATTCGACATATCTATATATTTATGTATGTTACATATTTATGTATGTGTTGCTGCATTTGGCTAGAGGATACACAAAGAGACTGCGTAAATTTTATGTATTTGGCTCACGATTAGAGCCAAAGACGTACATTGCGGCGTAAAATTCAACAACGGGTTTCATGCAGTGCCTGTAAATTATGCTGCCCACAGGATATGCGTCAGACACACACACAAATATATATATATATATATATATATATGTATATACATATATGGTACGAGGGGTATTTAAAAAGTAAGTTTCCCTGTGTTGGGAAAAATAAAAAACAAGTTTTAGGCAGTAAAACTAAATTTATTTTATTCTTTGACTCTTAAACTATTTTTCTACATAGTCGCATTGCGACTACAATACATTTTTGGTATCTGTGTGAAAGCTTAAGTAAACCTTCCTTAAAAAATTCCGTGCCCTGTCTTTGATCCACGATTTGACGACTTGAGAAAGAAGGTAATGATCTTTACGTACGCATTGTGACAGGAGATGAAACCTGGGTTCACCATACAAATCCTGAAATGAAGCGTCAAAGCATGGTTTGGAAGAAACATGAAGAAAGTGCTCCGAAAAAGGCAAAAATTCAGTACTCTGCTGGGAAGGTTATGGCTACGGTTTTTTGGGACGAGTCAGGTGTTTTATTGGTCGATTTTCTTAAGCCAGGTACCACGATTAATGCGGATAGATATTGTGAAGTGCTAGAGAAACTCAGAAATGCCATTAAACGGGAAACGCCCTGGAAAATTGCCAAAAAGTCTTGCTTTTTCATGACAACGCTCGGCCTCATTCTGCCAAAAAAACACAAACCTTACTTCAGAAATTCAAATGGGAAATTTTCGATCATCCACCTTACTCTCCAGACCTCGCACCAAGTGACTATTTCCTTTTCCCAAAGTTAAAAGAAAGCTCTGGGTGGCCAGCACTTCGTGTCAAATGACGAAATCAAACAAGTCGTCAAATCGTGGATCAAAAAACAGGGCACGGAATTTTTTAAGGAAGGTTTAGGTAAGCATTGGACACAGATACCAAAAATGTATTGTAGTCCAAGGCGACTATGTAGAAAAATAGTTTAAAAGTCAAACAAGAAAATAAAGTGATTTGTACTGCCTAAATTTGGTTTTTATACTCGGTGCCCATTGGGTACCAAGAGTATATTGGGTTAGTGACAAGAGCAAATGTATGTAGCACCCATAAGGAGGCGTGGCCGACCCCATAAAGTATATATATTCTGACTCAGGATCAACAGCCGAGTCGATTGGAGCATGTCCGTCTGTCCGTCTGTCCGTCTGTATGAACACACAGATCTCGGAGACTATAAGAGATAGAGACTTAATTTTTTTTGCATAGTGTTTGTAGTGTTTGCAGGCAGATCAAGTTTATTTTGGATTTTTGCCACGCCCCCCTCCGCCTCCACAAATCGAAAACCTTTTTAAGCAAAACCAGACAAGCTACAAAATTGAATTTTGGTACAAATTAAATATGTTTATCTGGACGTTGTGTACAAATTTGGTACAGATCGGATAATAAACATGGAAGTTATACACATTTCAAATTTCATAAGTTGAGAGCGTACGCTTGCTTGCTGTTCTACCCCAAAAAACGGCAACAGTATTATATAGTCGAGCACACTCGACTATAACTTTCTTACTTGTTTTATTTAATAAAATGCATGTTGAGGCAACTGCGAATGGAAATGGAAAACCAAAATGATTGTCTACGATGGGCTATGACTACACCGCAGGACGTCTAGACGTTGACGTTGCGTTCTCATCGTCGTCGTCCTCGACAGCGATAACCATTCTCCTGGCGCGGCATTATTATAATACATGGCTATTATCCGAGCTATACTGGCGATAAATCACGACAGGACATCTTTGTGTGTGTGCCACAGGCAGACATGGACCTCTTTCTTAACCCCGCTCCCCGTCCGTATTCCGCAATTCTCAAATTTTCCTGAATGTGGAGCAGATGCAGCAGCGTTAGCAGCAGACGGTTTCCCAGCCATATCTGAAGCCGCTGCATCGCGCGCACGCTCATAAATCCCATGTCCCGCCGCTCCCGGTGCCCCACAGGCGACAAATTTGCTTAGAATTTGAAATGCATGGCACAGACTAAGAGCAGTCAAAGGATCTCCAGACTCCCCAACAAACAGATAGTGCATCAAAAAAAATTGACAATAAACAAAAATATGCTGTCCACGTTGCAGTTATGCAAAAGTGAGTCCGCATCCCAACCAGGCAGGACTCATGCGCGCATTATTATAACAGTTGCAAGTTCAAGTTCCTATTTAGAGTAGAAATATTTAGTAGTAAATAGTAGAAATATTTTAAACTACTGCTTTAATCTGAAGAAAATTCTTAGTTCAATTATATATTTTTAAATTGTACAAAACTTGAATATCCAAAAAATTCTATATACTTGGTGTCCTATTACAATTATTGTAATTGTTTTTCGCATTATAAGTTAAGTCGTTCCTATACCCAATTTGTAGAAACTTATATGTACAAGAATAATGTAATGCAACCCTCGAGGGCCACCCCCGTTGTCAGACAGGATTCACTTAACGCTTCGTGTGGCATGAAACTTACTTATAATAATTTTATTTTAAAATTAATAAAAAGCTCGTTAAGCTAGGGGATGTATCTGGAACATGGGAGGGAAGATAGAGCACACGATGAGCACTGCTTGTTTTGAGGTGTTAAGTAATAGAAAGCAAACAAAAATAAAATAAAAGCAATTGAAAAAACGAACTCAGGAAATGCCTTTCGGCTAACCACTTGGTCACTTGGACGATAGCCAGGCCAATTTCTTAGACCCAGCGGCGTTCGCATTGAATGTTATTTGGATATGTTGGCGTTGAATATGTTTCTAATTTATTGTGCATTAAACAAGGTGTGCCTTGTGAAGGTATATGTTTATAGAATATACATACATAAAATATTTATATTGAATAAACAATTATATACTTAAATACTCATTCTTATCGGAATATTCCCATCAGCGTTTTTGTGACCATATGTCGTTTCTGAAGTGCGACCGTTGAGAATTCTTAGTTCAACTTGAACTGGTTAGGCTCGTGGCCAGCGTGTAACACGATCCGTTCAGGCGTCATTGGCGCGTTTAGGATAACCCAAGACTTAGGCACACCGGCATCGTCACGAGCAGATTGGAGCGCCTGCTGTAGAGCAAATGCTACTGCAATTGATAGGCAAATTGCCGGTTCTCCAGTGGCTTTAATATGAATAAGAAAAGCTTTAATATGATTTCAGCTATAAAATTATATATTATGCACTCACCCTTTGACCTCATGAAACCTGCCTTATTTGGGCTCTTGGGTAGCAGTTCTATGCGCAAATCAATGGGTATATCCTTAGCGCCAGGTGGTTTATAGTTCCAAGTGCGATTTGTTAAACATTCACCGGTATTTTTATCCACAACAATGTGCTCCGAGGTCCAGTAACCGAGGCCCATCATGAATGCACCTTCGATCTGGCCAATGTCTACATTAGGATTTAAACTTTCACCAGTATCTTCTAGTATATCCGCACGATTTATAAGATAGTTGCCCGTAAGCACATCTAACTCCACCTCAGTCAGACACAAGCCACACACTGAATACGGATCCATGTCACCCTGCTTACACTGATCACTGGCAATCAAATTGATCTTGCGATCATATGCCGCATTAATCAGTTGCGACCAATCGGCTGGCTTCAGCTCTTACTTTTGAGAGGCTCTAGGCGCGAGTTGAGGGTGTTACAAGCCTTACGCACGGCAAAACAAAGAGTCTCACTTCCAACAGCACCACCAGTAACCATAGCGTTGGCTCCATTGACTGTATCACTAGCCTCTATTCTCACCTGTTCCAAGGCAATGCCCAAGGTATGAGCGACAACCTGTGCGATCTTTGTATTCATGCCTTAGTAAGGAATATAAAATAGGCGCATGCCTGGTCGGATTTTGGTTTCAGATTGTTTATAGCTTACCTTGACCCATTTCAATACCACCATGAGAGACAACAACAGAGCCGTCGCTATGATAAATGGCTACCGTAGCCGGATACTGTCCAAAGTAGCCAATCTGATACTCCATAATACTGAGGCCCAATCCACGTTTGCGCCATCGATTCTCATTATTGTGTGCAATGATCTTCGAACGCCTGTCCTTATAGTCGGTGCTCTCTAGGAATCTTGGCATCATGTCGCCCATCTTGTGAGCTGGCAACATATTTGCATAGCGCACATCAGCCGGATCTAAGCCCGTTTCGAAGGCAATATGCTCAATAATATTGAAATCCACGGCCATGCCTACGACACACCATGCCGTGCTCCTGGTTCTCTAGAAGGCGTGGCCATGATCGAGAATATTATTGAGCATATTGCCTTCGAAACGGGCTTAGATCCGGCTGATGTGCGCTATGCAAATATGTTGCCAGCTCACAAGATGGGCGACATGATGCCAAGATTCCTAGAGAGCACCGACTATAAGGACAGGCGTTCGAAGATCATTGCACACAATAATGAGAATCGATGGCGCAAACGTGGATTGGGCCTCAGTATTATGGAGTATCAGATTGGCTACTTTGGACAGTATCCGGCTACGGTAGCCATTTATCATAGCGACGGCTCTGTTGTTGTCTCTCATGGTGGTATTGAAATGGGTCAAGGTAAGCTATAAACAATCTGAAACCAAAATCAATCACTGTGCCTATTTTATATTCCTTACTAAGGCATGAATACAAAGATCGCACAGGTTGTCGCTCATACCTTGGGCATTGCCTTGGAACAGGTGAGAATAGAGGCTAGTGATACAGTCAATGGAGCCAACGCTATGGTTACTGGTGGTGCTGTTGGAAGTGAGACTCTTTGTTTTGCCGTGCGTAAGGCTTGTAACACCCTCAACTCGCGCCTAGAGCCTCTCAAAGAAGAGCTGAAGCCAGCCGATTGGTCGCAACTGATTAATGCGGCATATGATCGCAAGATCAATTTGATTGCCAGTGATCAGTGTAAGCAGGGTGACATGGATCCGTATTCAGTGTGTGGCTTGTGTCTGACTGAGGTGGAGTTAGATGTGCTTACGGGCAACTATCTTATAAATCGTGCGGATATACTAGAAGATACTGGTGAAAGTTTAAATCCTAATGTAGACATTGGCCAGATCGAAGGTGCATTCATGATGGGCCTCGGTTACTGGACCTCGGAGCACATTGTTGTGGATAAAAATACCCGGTGAATGTTTAACAAATCGCACTTGGAACTATAAACCACCTGGCGCTAAGGATATACCCATTGATTTGCGCATAGAACTGCTACCCAAGAGCCCAAATAAGGCAGGTTTCATGAGGTCAAAGGGTGAGTGCATAATATATAATTTTATAGCTGAAATCATATTAAAGCTTTTCTTATTCATATTAAAGCCACTGGAGAACCGGCAATTTGCCTATCAATTGCAGTAGCATTTGCTCTACAGCAGGCGCTCCAATCTGCTCGTGACGATGCCGGTGTGCCTAAGTCTTGGGTTATCCTAAACGCGCCAATGACGCCTGAACGGATCGTGTTACACGCTGGCCACGAGCCTAACCAGTTCAAGTTGAACTAAGAATTCTCAACGGTCGCACTTCAGAAACGACATATGGTCACAAAAACGCTGATGGGAATATTCCGATAAGAATGAGTATTTAAGTATATAATTGTTTATTCAATATAAATATTTTATGTATGTATATTCTATAAACATATACCTTCACAAGGCACACCTTGTTTAATGCACAATAAATTAGAAACATATTCAACGCCAACATATCCAAATAACATTCAATGCGAACGCCGCTGGGTCTAAGAAATTGGCCTGGCTATCGTCCAAGTGACCAAGTGGTTAGCCGAAAGGCATTTCCTGAGTTCGTTTTTTCAATTGCTTTTATTTTATTTTTGTTTGCTTTCTATTACTTAACACCTCAAAACAAGCAGTGCTCATCGTGTGCTCTATCTTCCCTCCCATGTTCCAGATACATCCCCTAGCTTAACGAGCTTTTTATTAATTTTAAAATAAAATTATTATAAGTAAGTTTCATGCCACACGAAGCGTTAAGTGAATCCTGTCTGACAACGGGGGTGGCCCTCGAGGGTTGCATTACATTATTCTTGTACATATAAGTTTCTACAAATTGGGTATAGGAACGACTTAACTTATAATGCGAAAAACAATTACAATAATTGTAATAGGACACCAAGTATATAGAATTTTTTGGATATTCAAGTTTTGTACAATTTAAAAATATATAATTGAACTAAGAATTTTCTTCAGATTAAAGCAGTAGTTTAAAATATTTCTACTATTTACTACTAAATATTTCTACTCTAAATAGTATGCAATGTAAAATAAAAAACTTTAAATACTAGGCGACCAGCACAGATATGTATGTAGCCATAGCATAGCACTCGTTAGGGAGGAATGGGTTGCACTGGTGTAGGAAGTATTGCTTCGATAATCATAGGAAGCATTTGCATACAAACTTCCGGACCTGGCTATTGTATCTGCATGGAAATGAAAATATTAGCGGGACACGCGAATTCGCGACTGTATAGGAGATAATGTTACATTGGCAGAATCAGATGTGCAGTACAGATACGGATTTACTATAGATACAAATACAGCTGCAAGTGACATTTGTCGTATTCGTCTAGCAACTCGGCTTAAATATATATTTCAATTAAAACTTTACACACGAATACACGCCCAACACATTAGACCAAGCCCCTCTACATTTCCATCCTCCTCTTCTTTCGCTTGTACTATTGCCCCTTTCCACATCTTCGTCATACACTATATGTAGCTGGTGTATCAGTTGTTTATGAAAGTCTGAATGCCACCATCAGCTTTGCAGACAGCAGACAGTGGGCAGTAGACACCAGACAACAAACGGCAGACAGCAAAAATACCATAAAATGTTGGAGTATATAAAAGTTCAGGTCAGTTCGAGTTCAGGGGATCATTGCAGGCTGCTGGTTTTTTTGCGGGCCTCGTAATGCTTCACTTAAAAATATTTGGTTGTTTGACCAAAATAGCAACATAACCTGAAGAATTGCATAGAAAAGAATGTTTTATATTCAGCTTTAGGGTAGAACTAATTCGCAAATGTTTAATTCAAGATTAGTCATATTTTCCATTTCATACACGTTCACAATAAACGCCATGAACTTGAACTTGCAACTGTTATAATAATGCGCGCATGAGTCCTGCCTGGTTGGGATGCGGACTCACTTTTGCATAACTGCAACGTGGACAGCATATTTTTGTTTATTGTCAATTTTTTTTGATGCACTATCTGTTTGTTGGGGAGTCTGGAGATCCTTTGACTGCTTTAGTCTGTGCCATGCATTTCAAATTCTAAGCAAATTTGTCTTCTAGGGGCACCGGGCGCAACATTTTATGAGCGTGCGCGTGATGCGATGCTTCAGATATGGCTGGGAAACGTCTGCTGCTAACGCTGCTGCATCTGCTCCACATTCAGGAAAATTTGAGAATTGCGGAATACGGACGGGGAGCGGGGTTAAGAAAGAGGTCCATGTCTGCCTGTGGCACACACACAAAGATGTCCTGTCGTGATTTATCGCCAGTATAGCTCGGATAATAGCCATGTATTATAATAATGCCGCGCCAGGAGAATGGTTATCGCTGTCGAGGACGACGACGATGAGAACGCAACGTCAACGTCTAGACGTCCTGCGGTGTAGTCATAGCCCATCGTAGACAATCATTTTGGTTTTCCATTTCCATTCGCAGTTGCCTCAACATGCATTTTATTAAATAAAACAAGTAAGAAAGTTATAGTCGAGTGTGCTCGACTATATAATACTCGGTGCCCAAAGTTATATTATATATTTATTTTGCTCGTGCTGCGCACTCGCCAATTTTAAGTTAATATAAAAAAAAAATTTAAAAAAAAAAATTTTAAAAAAAAAAAATCGTCTCGGGAATCGAACCGCGGACCTTATGCACGCGAGTTCAACCCTCTAACCACTGAGCCACGCTCTTCACAAGTGTGAGAAACACTGAGTAAATGTTGCCGTCTTATGGGGTGAGAACAGCAAGCAAGCGTACGCCTCTCAACTTATGAAATTTGAAATGTGTATAACTTCCATGTTTATTATCCGATCTGTACCAAATTTGTACACAACGTCCAGATAAACATATTCTAACTTTGTACCAAAATTCAACTTTGTAGCTTGTCTGGGTTTTGCTTAAAAAGGTTTTCGATTTGTGGAGGCGGAGGGGGGCGTGGCAAAAATCCAAAATAAACTTGATCTGCCTGCAAACACTACAAACACTATGCAAAAAAAATTAAGTCTCTATCTCTTATAGTCTCCGAGATCTGTGTGTTCATACGGACGTACAGACGGACAGACGGACAGACGGTCAGACGGACAGACGGACAGACGGACATGCTCCAATCGACTCGGCTGTTGATCCTGAGTCAGAATATATATACTTTATGGGGTCGGCCACGCCTCCTTATGGGTGCTACATACATTTGCTCTTGTCACTAACCCAATATACTCTTGGTACCCAATGGGCACCGAGTATAAAAACCAAAATTAAGTACAATATCTTACTTGAGTTTCTTGTCAATTGTTTATAAACTATTTTTCTACATAGTCGCCTTGGACTACAATACATTTTTGGTATCTGTGTGAAAGCTTAAGTAAACCTTCCTTAAAAAATTCCGTGCCCTGTTTTTTGATCCACGATTTGACGACTTGTTTGATTTCGTCATTTGAAAAAAAGTGCTGGCCACCCAAGCTTTCTTTTAACTTTGGGAAAAGGAAATAGTCACTTGGTGCGAGGTCTGGAGAGTAAGGTGGATGATCGAAAATTTCCCATTTGAATTTCTGAAGTAAGGTTTGTGTTTTTTTGGCAGAATGAGGCCGAGCGTTGTCATGAAAAAGCAAGACTTTTTTGACAATTTTCCAGGGCGTTTCCGTTTAATGGCATTTCTGAGTTTCTCTAGCACTTCACAATATCTATCCGCATTAATCGTGGTATCTGGCTCAAGAAAATCGACCAATAAAACACCTGACTCGTCCCAAAAAACCGTAGCCATAACCTTCCCAGCAGAGTACTGAATTTTTGCCTTTTTCGGAGCACTTTCTTCATGTTTCTTCCAAACCATGCTTTGACGCTTCATTTCAGGATTTGTATGGTGAACCCAGGTTTCATCTCCTGTCACAATGCGTACGTAAAGATCATTACCTTCTTTCTCAAGTCGTCAAATCGTGGATCAAAGACAGGGCACGGAATTTTTTAAGGAAGGTTTACTTAAGCTTTCACACAGATACCAAAAATGTATTGTAGTCCAATGCGACTATGTAGAAAAATAGTTTAAGAGTCAAAGAATAAAATAAATTTAGTTTTACTGCCTAAAACTTGTTTTTTATTTTTCCCCAACACAGGGAAACTTACTTTTTAAATACCCCTCGTACCATATATGTATATACATATATATATATATATATATATTTGTGTGTGTGTCTGACGCATATCCTGTGGGCAGCATAATTTACAGGCACTGCATGAAACCCGTTGTTGAATTTTACGCCGCAATGTACGTCTTTGGCTCTAATCGTGAGCCAAATACATAAAATTTACGCAGTCTCTTTGTGTATCCTCTAGCCAAATGCAGCAACACATACATAAATATGTAACATACATAAATATATAGATATGTCGAATAGTTTATAATATATACCATTAAAAATATTCCAGTTGCCACTGGTACAAGTCCTTACCAATTTAGAATTTAGTTATACTTTTGTACACTCGTTGTGTGCCCAAAGTGAAAGCGATTGCCAAACAATGATACTTAAATCTGTCGTCGCAGAAATATGCACTATCCTGAACTAAGTATACAACTATTTTAAAATTCACTTATTCAAATGAATTGTGTATACCTGAATAGCAGAATTTTGTCTACCATATATATGATTATTTATTTGCTGAGCATCAGCAAAAAAAAAAAAATTATGTATTCTTGGGCGGGTAATTTTATTACACAACTAGTTGTAGTAGTATTTTAGCATAGTTAAAATCAGTTTAATATTTTCTTATGCCCGTATAAGTTATCTTATATACAAATACAAAGCGGGCAATGAAAAAGTCAGAAAAATTGGCGGAATGCCAATACAGCAGTCCAAAATAGTCGTAAAGAATCAACTAGCCTCAGTGAAAATTAATTAAATTGACGGTCAAATGGGACTTAATAATATCTCACTGCGTTCATAATTAAAGAACAAAATTCTCAATATTCGATTTTTCCATAACAAACAGAAAATAAGTGCTGAACTCACTGATGGAACAGACGATAAATATGAAAAAGACCCGACGAATCACGGTCAGAGAAATTCGACTGATAAGCGGCCACAAGGACTCTATGGATGTGTTGTTACGGAACACCTTCACTCAATCTGTAAATATTTAAAAAGGCGTAATAAACGTAGAGTCGTAGCACAATGGCAGTATGATACGAGTGATAAGTAACAGTCGAAACAATTTCGCACATGCTTATACCCTGCACACTGCGGTGTAATACATATTATATTTACTTCGTAAATGTAAATGTAAATAGATTAAAATAAAATAAATTCATATTCTCTTGTGGACATCAAAATCACGTTCCATTAGTGAAGACCACGTAGGATTCTCAGCAAGTTCCATTTACTGTTAACTGTCTCATTACACGTCTGACCTCATCTGCAATCCTCCACAATTCCCCAATCCAATGAAAATAAAAATTAAATCAATTATGTTTAAAGTTTTTGAGCCGTTTTACCTAGGGCTATGTTGTAATTAATACAAAATGCGATGGCCATGCCAAAGGCCAGAGTCGTTACACCGTATCCCTTTTCATTTTGCAACAGTCCCTATTCCCCATCTGTCAATCTACCCAACGCTCCTCATCATCAACCAACACCTTCATCTACATGCACTCTGGACAGAGCCGAGGGCATGCGAAAAGCTGAGCACTTGACCAAAACCCAATTTGGAAAAAATTTCATTTACGATTGCCATCTCTTCTCTATTCGTTTGTCAGTACCGTGTGAGTGAACAGTTGTCGCCAGATCTGGTCTGATACAGTTTGTTCTGTTCTGGCCGGAACCAACTCCTGTTCCAATTGTTGTGTTTATTAATTTAATTTTGACAGTCGCGTTTTCAACGGCGTCCCACGTACAATACGTGCTTTGCCTCGAGGCATCCGCAGCAGCTGTGGACAGTTGTGGTTGCAAAAGTATCTCTGGACACTTTTCCCTTCGATCGATAGATTTTTTTTTGGTTAACCTA
>JBAMBR010007073.1:0-30815 GCA_037044475.1 Zaprionus obscuricornis
CGACGACTGCAACGTACATACACTATATGGGGATTGCGACTGATTGCTTACTGTTGTTGTTCTTCTTATTTTTTTTCTCTCTGTCTCTCTCTCTTTCTTCTCTTCATTTGTTGTTATCCCATTCCCTATTTTATTTTCATTATACGATATTTATCTACTCATCCACGTGCATTTAACTAACATTTACACAAGGGGGAGCAGTGTGAGGTGATGGTGGAGAAACAGGTCATGAAACTGGACAACAGTCAGTAAACATATTGGAGCATTGTCTCAATGCATACTATGATAGACAACTATGTTGTGTGCTGTACTATAGTTGTATGCTCTGATATAGTTTAGATAATATAACAAACAATAGGAAGAATTACAGGACAAAGGACATTGAATATCATCCCTGGTTATACTTGTCATTGTGCTTGATTTCATTTTGATTTTCTCTAAATTGTTGCGTCAATATGCAATTAGACTTGTCGGTCTCTCTCTCTCTCACTCTCTGCCTATATATATATATATCGAAAACTGACTAAATCAAGTTCAAAGCAATAATACAACATATGAAACTATATTTACAAAATCTTTGCTGTTCAATTTTATTGAATGAAATTTTCTAGCAGATTAACTGCTGCCTGCATTACTATAAGCACAAATTATCCGTCAAAATGTCATAGAATGAATTTATTTCATTTTTATGCTTCATTTAAATTGTCACATATGTTGCAACAATTTGGCTTTTGTGGTCTATATTGGGCGGGTTGGGCGTGCCTGTAGCACAACCCTCTCTAGCACTTCATCAACCCCTTGACGTGCTAATTCAGCCGATAAGTGCACAATAAAATGTCATATAAAAAAATTATAAATACAATTCAATAAATTTTTAAGGGAAGTTTTATTTCTTTTTTTTTTTTTGACACTTCATTGAGTTTCTTAGCCTTTTACCAAATAACCTTCCATTACTTTAAACTCTAACGATTTGTTTGGCTAACTAATTTTGACAAGATTTCGTAAACAATTTCAAAACAATGCGCAATTTTATACTATCTGAAGAATAAGGGGAGAAGACAAAGGCAACGTTGATGTTTTTTGTTGGCATTCAATTGTCATTAATCACGCGGCGGATGGTTGATGCCACACCCACACATATAACTGTAACATGCAATTGATAATTAAATAAATATTTATGTACAAATAATTGGCATTAAATTGCGTTATCAATAAATAATTTTTACAATTGCAACGTTGATACATAATGCTAACTGACTGAGCGAGAGAGAGAGAGAGAGAGAGTTGCAGTTGCAGTTACAGTGGTAGTTGCATGCATTGCATATTTAAGCATTGGCTAATTATGTTGATCGAGTTGCGGTTAATCGCAGTCTCTTTATAAAATGTTGCGACAGTTAATTTCTTTTTTTTTTATTGATTTTTTTTTTATTACTTTTTTTTTGTAATGTAATTTAACATGCAATGCAAGCAGCAGTGTGAAGATAAATGATTGATAGTTAAAGGGAGAGAATTATAGTTAAAGGTTAACAAATCAATAAATTGAAGTATTTCTGTATTATATATTTAGACAGTTAACTATCGTCATACACTTCACTTCCATTACTTTAATTTTTTTATTTATTTTTATTTTTTTTTTTGTTCACTTCACATTTTTTTTTAGTCACTTCATTCAGCAGCTCTTTAAATTTTAATTATAAATCAACTAGACATTCGTTTCAAGTGCAGATATACGACTCTATATACATATATACACATACATATATATATATATGTATCTGTATCTGTATATCGCATATATGCGGAAAATTATAGCGATAATAAAGTAAATTTCATTTATTGACACAAAATTTTAATTCATTTGCAACATTGAAAAATACTTTTAACTGCTGACTGCCTCGCCTGCTGTTTGCCCCATTTTCTTCTTCTCCTCCTCCTCCTCCTCCTCCCACACTCTGCAGCTATACTTATACGTTTGATAAAGTTTATAATTGAGTTGTGTTTTTTTCATTAAGTGCGCGAATTGATTTGCTTTTACGGTTGTTGTTGTTGTTGTTTTCAGTTGTTATTTTTGTTGAGCTTCCCGCATAGCGTAAGCTTATTAAAAACTGATAAATGATTTTTTTTTTTTTGATTTCTATTGAACTATATGCAAAAATGTATTGCAATAATAGGGGCAGCTACTGCGTAAGCTTCAATGACGGCAATAAATATTTGGCAACAAGATTTCAATTCAGATTTGACTTTGAATTTGAGTTTTGCTTCTGGTTTTATTCAAGTTTCTGCGCACACGATGCAGATAAGCCGCAAAACGTGTGAGGCTATAAATGAGGATTTAAAGAGGAAATCGTTCAAATAAATGAATTGAATTGATAAAAGTGTTAAACGATTGCTAAATGATTACAAATTATTTTTATGATATGATTCGATTTAATATTGATTAAAATTTTTTTGGAATTTTCAAGAGGTAAAAGTTCAATCTTGAGATATAGATATAGATAATCTTAAGATACAGATACAGATACAGATACAGATACAGATACAGATATAGATAATCTTAAGATACAGATACAGATACAGATACAGATACAGATACAGATACAGATACAGATACAGATACAGATACAGATACAGATACAGATACAGATACAGATACAGATACAGATACAGATACAGATACAGATACAGATACAGATACAGATACAGATACAGATACAGATACAGATACAGATACAGATACAGATACAGATACAGATACAGATACAGATACAGATACAGATACAGATACAGATACAGATACAGATACAGATACAGATACAGATACAGATACAGATACAGATACAGATACAGATACAGATACAGATACAGATACAGATACAGATACAGATACAGATACAGATACAGATACAGATACAGATACAGATACAGATACAGATACAGATACAGATACAGATACAGATACAGATACAGATACAGATACAGATACAGATACAGATACAGATACAGATACAGATACAGATACAGATACAGATACAGATACAGATACAGATACAGATACAGATACAGATACAGATACAGATACAGATACAGATACAGATACAGATACAGATACAGATACAGATACAGATACAGATACAGATACAGATACATAGATACAGATACAGATACAGATACAGATACAGATACAGATACAGATACAGATACAGATACAGATACAGATACAGATACAGATACAGATACAGATACAGATACAGATACAGATACAGATGCATTAATATCTATTACTTTATCTGTGCTTAAGTCTGGTCTTAAATCGCGGTCGCGTCTTGCTGCGTTGCACAAATAAAGTTGCCTCATTAGGCGCAGCGTAAACAAATTCAACATCGTCATTGAAACCAACAACGAGACAAGCAAGCTGGCAAACTGGCAAACCCAACAGGCATCAGGGTTTGGGAATCAGGGAACGCGCCAAGGCAATCGATGTATGTAGCTCAAGTCTCAAGCAGTTGCCTGATGTTTTTGTATAGAAGGGAAATGTGTAGCAAATATACAACGGCATACATCGGCAGTTTTGTTTACACACAGATACATTTAGCTGCTGCCGTTGTTGTTGTTGTTGTTGTTGTGCGAGCGACAAAAGTTTTTTAACCTTTCTCTTGCCTTATACATAGTACATAGCGCCAGGGCAATCGTTAACTGTGAACACGAGCTCGAAAACGTAAATGTAACGCAACGCGACTTGAGACACCGATAAAACGATTGAACGTGAGCAGCAGCAGCAGCAGCAGCAGCAGCAACAGTAGTTGAAGAAGAAGAAGAAGAAGCAGACGACGGTGAAGAAGAGAGATAAGGGGAACAAACCATTTGGCTGACAGTAACTGAAAATCGCATTTTGATTTGTATTCCTTATTTGTTCAGATACCCGATGCGCAATGTGAATGTTACGAGTTACGATTTACTCAGTTTAACATTTACAAGTTTACCAGTTTTACCATTTGCCCAGAGTTACCATTTACGAGAGTTATTCAGTCACATTTACGGTATTTACTCATTTTTTAATATTTGAACTGCATTTCTGTAATTATTTGTTTTGTAAATTCAATTGCCAGATAATGATATCTCTAACTGTCTTGGTCTGACTCTCTGTCTTGGTCTCTGTCTTAGTCTCTGTCTGTGTCTCTGTCTCTGTCTGTGTCTGTGTCTGTGTCTTTTTGTTTGTGTCTGTCTTGTGTATCCTTTTCCCTTTTTTTCTCTTTCCATATTTATGGTAGTTATCAATATTTCATAATATTTTTTTTTTGTTTTTTGTTATTTTGGTTATGTTTGTTTTCGTTTCCCATAATTTATTATCTTCTCAACTTATCAACAATAATACTTGCTCTCTTACACACATAACTCCTCTCTCTCTCTCTCTCTCTCTCCCTCACACACTCACTTTTTTATGCTTCCTTTAACTCTATATTATTATTATTATGGATTAATTTTCAATTATTTAAAACCAAACGCAATGCACAGCTGCTTATCATATCCGCATCCTTATCATCTTTCACTTTCTCTCCCTCTAACTTGCCGCTGCTTATAATCAATTTTCAATTAATTCAAAGCACATATCAGTCAGCTAAAAAGAATCGTTTCTCAAATTTACTTCAATCCAACAATTTGAAGCTATAATCAGTACACATATAGCGATATCGAGACTGCGAAAGAGACAGAAACAGAGAGAAAGAGAGAGAGAGAGAGAGAGAGTAAAAAAATTATAGAAATTTGTTTAAAGCCATTTAAATTGCACTTTAAGCGACGTTGTGTCACTCGAAGTGAGCGTCTAATCTAATCATTGACTGCGTCTGCGATTTAATTTATATAATCAACATGTTTTCATAATTAAAAAATATTAAAATTGTTTATTAACAAAAAAAAAAAAAAAAAAAAAAACCGACAACAACAACAATAATAATAAAAAGAAAAAGAAAAATTAATAATAACAATAACAATAACGATAACGTAGCTCACTTCATCTGACGTTGGCTTTGGCTGGCAGTCGGAACAAATGTTTTATGGCCACCATTCGGTCAGTTTGATTGGTTTGTGGTCGTTGTCGTTGTCGTCGTTGTAGCCAACTTCAGCATAAAACATCAAAAATCGACAGCAACATCGTTGCCTTATCCTCATTTTATACCTTATCGAATCGGTGGTCCTCCAATTTTGTGGCACTCTAATTGAAATTGCATTGAAATTGATTGATTTGCTCATAAAGTTGAAATAATTGAAGGCATCGCTTAGCTTCCATTGTTTGTTAATCGTTTTATTTGCTTTAAATTAGACTTCAATATTGACTATATATATATTTATATATATATATATTTATATCTTGTATATTTGAGCTATATACGCAAGCAATAAGGCAAAGGTAAAGTTTTAAGTTAAAGATTTCACAATTGTAGCAAGTAATAAATAAAAAATAAGGGCAACGTTTTTGATAAGAAAATTATTATGTATTTTGTAAATTTAATTAATAATATCGATAAAATATATATCTATATATATTTGTTATTATTATTATGATTAAATTATGTTTATTATTGGGCAACTTTAAAAAGAAAAAATATTTATACGCTTATTAGAAAAGAAATCTTAACACACTTTCACAATACAAAACTTTGCATATTGCGCATACGATATGTTGGCCGTTGATAAAGCAGCTTTCCCACGTTCTTAATTAGCTCGTTTTGACATTTTTGGCTTAAAGCAATGTGAAAACAATGCAAAAACAATAAAACTGTACAAATTTGTCTGTATAAATTGCTTTTTTTTTATTTTTTTTTGTTGAGCAGCGCAAATAGTTTTTCAAAAGACATTTAGCAATGTCAACAGCAGCGTTGAGGCGCCTCTTCAGCAGCGAAAATAAATATGAAAAAAAAAATAATATTGAATAAAATACAGAGAGAAAGAGAGAGAAAAAAAGCGGCGCATTAATCTCCATTAAAAGAGAATTTCAATGAATTTACGTTTTGAGCACAATGTGCTGCGACCCCAACAACCAACTGGCGCCAGTCTCCTCAGCAAAAAAAAAATAATAATAATAATAAAAACAAAAAAAAAAATTGGAGAGTTAAAGCTAATGTCGTTAGGCTAAAGCTACCGCACTTACGCGTTTTACTGTACTTACATTTGCAATAATTCGAATGCAAACAAAGTGCCAAAAATGCTTAGAGAAAATCATTTTATGCCGCGCCCCTTAAAATAAATTCACCGCCAACATTCAACAACAGTCACAGCTGCCGCTCGCTCCCTTCATTTGGGGAGGGGCACAGTAGCGAAGGCGACGCCACAGCGCAAACATTTTAGTCGCCCAAAAACGCTAATGGGTAAACATATGCGGTAAAGATCCAAAAAGCTAAAGTTAAACTTCCCGACAAACTTGTATTCAAAAGTTGAGCGCGATTTTTGAGCGCGTTTTAAAACGCGCGTAAAAACTATGGCACAGGAAATAAGCACTTAAAATCATTGATTAACTTCTAAGGGTGTACGATTAATTTAGTTCAGCTTTATTATATCCCTAAAGAGAAAGAAAGACAGAGAGAGAGAGAGAGAGATAGAGAAAGAGAGAGCGATGGAACGAAAGAGATAAGAAAGAAATAAAAAAAGGTAAGTTAAACTATTTGATTTATCAATGAGCAACTGTTGCCTATCAAGATTGTATTAAGCTCTAATCATAGACGTTGATTTACCGGGCAATAATATTACGAATATTATTGAACGATCATATATAAAATTGTAAGTAATATATTGAGCATACTATTATTATTATTATTATTAGCAACAATTGCATTTAACGAAAAGTTTTGAAATCGCCTCGAAAAAAAAAAATAAATTCGATTTGATTTTTGTTATATGCAGATAAGAGACCGAAGTTATGAGATCGAGAGAACTGTAGATCGGAAGAGCTGGATAGCAGTAGAGTTAGCATGACAAATCTGTTTAACTAGAATTTTGTTGCAATTTCTAATTAATGCTTGTCATTCGCTATATCATCATCATCATCATCATCAAAAAAAAAAACATATGTATATCAAGCATTGATAACTTACCAGCGATTTCTTTATAAAGTGATTCAATTATAATGAAATAATATTTGTGTTCACTTTGTTGTTCGCTTCCTTATAGACATTGTGTCACCATTGATTAACCCAAACTAATATAACAATATTATATTATATGTTTTTTTTTTTTTTTTTTGATGATGAATGACATTGATAGAAGTGCTCTAGAAAATACAATATTACTAAGACATTGTGTTTGACGTCAAAACTTAAAAGTTCGTTCATATGTAGAGAGCCTACAATTCTTCCGGTTAATCACGATCACTATGCATTTACAATCAGGAAGTTTATATTATTTCGTATGGGTCAGGGTATAATTATAGTTGGTAAGGTAATCGAACAGTTCAATGGAAACTCTCTACACATATAAATCGATCATATTGATCATCGTTCATGATAACATTTATTATACTATAATAGAGCTAGCTAATAGAATGATTGATTGATTTTGTAAGGTAAGGTGTCTTTCGGACTTTGGTTACAGTTTTGAAAGTCATTATTTTATATTCTACGATCCCATCTTGATTCATATTATTATTTTTTTTTAGTCTTCATTCTCACTCTTCATCCTCTCACCCTTCTCTGAACGCTTTCCGCTAAGGTTTTATTTCTCTACATTCTTTTCCTTAATCTCATCTCTGTTCTCTCCACTCTCTTCTATCCATTTTCTTCTCTACACCCCCTTCTCTCCATTCTCTTCTCTCCACATTCTTATCTCCATTCTCTTCTATCTATTCTCTTCTCTCCATTCTCTTCTTTCCACTCTCTTCTCTCCATTCTCTTTTCTCCATTCTTTTTTCTCCAGAGTCTTCTCCCAACTTTCCTATCTCCATTCTTTTCTCTCCACTCTCTTCTCTCCACTCTCTTCTCTCCATTCTCTTCTCTCCATTCTTTTCTCTTCACTCTCATCTCTGCATAGTCTTCTCTCCACTCTCTTCTCTCCACTCTCTTCTCTCCACTCTCTTCTTTCCATTCTCTTCTCTCCACTCTCTTTTCTCCCATCTCTGCCATACTCTCTACTGTATACCATCTTAACGCAGTGTAGTTTCTAAGCTGCACTCTCGACTCTCCACTTCAGCTATGCAAATACGACAGTTATAATGATGAGCATTAGCCACTGTTGAGCGGCTACCGTTTAAAATCAATACCTCAGCGGAACTCTCTTTGACTTTGACTTAAAGCTTGACTTGGGCTTCGGATTCGGCTGATGTTGAAAATTCGCTTTGTTGTGCAAATGTTTAGGCATAACGAAGCAGCAAAACAAGGAACAGTATAATAACGATGACGATAATGGTCATTAATGAGCATTTTATTGACGCAAGCCATTGACCGAGTATGTATATGTATAAGTATGTATATGTATGTATGTGATATGCCCAAAAATCGGGTGAGTCAACTACATATACAACGTAATGGGTGCGGGTACTTACGAAAAAAAAAGGGGGAATGCGTTGCGGTGTGGTGCTGTGCGATGTTGTGTTATAAAAGTAGCTAATGATTAAGTTGATTAAGTTATTGATGGTAAAGTAAAGATACGTTTATTATTTAGTTAAAATTAAATGCTTATGTCATAAAGTGAATCTAATGAAATTTACAAAAACAAAAAAAAATAATAATAAATAAATGATTATAAATAAATATTAAACGAACTATACTTGAACTACATGGATACGAAAAGAATTTCCGATTCATTTTGATTTTGATTTCGATTGAAAAAAATTAATAATTCATTGCATATAAAATGTAAAGCACTTAAATTATATTGTAAACAATTTGAAAGGGACTTTAACTATAATATATATATAGATAGACAGATTGATAGATAGTATGAAAAGGCTTTTTGTATACTTGCATAAGCAAAATGACATGAACATGGACTGCAACTGCAACTGTTACTGCTACTGCAACTGCAACTACTATTGGCATGTGGTCTTAATTTACAACTAATTGTCATATGACTAAATTGAAATCAACTAAAACTATTATCAATGCTTGTAATTTATATTATATTTATATAGTATAAAATCTAGGGGGGATTTTGATTTTTTTTGCCTAATTGCATTGTTATTTTTGCCGTTTCGCAACGTTCGTCTAATTGCATGCTAACTGTACTTAAATATCTTTATAATTGACGCCAGTTGGATGTCATAAAAAAAAAAAAAAAATCCATATACTGCTTGCAAGCGTAATACTAGTAGTCTTCACCAAAGACTCTTCTATCTATGCCCTGGCCAATATGTTTGTGCAAGCTTATTGACAGGAGGCAAAGGGGTAGAGAAAAAAAAAAAAAAGTCATAGACGGAAAGTATAAGAATATATAAAGCGTCACAGAGAATATGAGTAGCCACCCGCAATAAAAAGCATTTATGTTATTTGTCAAGTTTATCGCTTTCCATATCCCCAATCACCACCACCACCTCATTCCAATCAATATCATCAGCAGTGAGTTCTCGTACTACTCTTACTTTTTACTGTGCCTAATTAAACCCAATGCTTTATCGACATGTAACGATCGTCTGAATGTTGCGTTTATGATTTTCAAATACCAGTAGCACCAACACCCTCTTGCTCTATCTCTATCTCTATCTCTCTCTATTTCTCTCCGTCTCCCTCTCGCTGTCTCTTAGTTCCCCACATTGTTATGTCATATATTTCAGATTGCTTATTTACTTGATTTTTATATTTCGATAATTTCAAATAAATTTATGAGACACAACAGAGACAGCGATAGTGTGTGAAAGAGTGAGAAAGAGTGTGTATATGCAGCGGAGTGTTAAAGTTAACCGCCTAAAGTGATTGTGATTGTGATTGCAACGGTAAACAGCAGATTCAAAAGCACAAAACAGCAAACATAAACATCCGATAAAACAGTGAAGAAGCAGTCGCAACAGCCGATGTAGCAGCAGTAAATATTCAACAGAAATGACAGAAACGACAGAAACGTTAACCATCAGCCATCAACCATCAAGCATTTAGGCTAAGAGACAAACAGAAGCCAAATGAGCTTGTCCCAGAGGCCGGAAACAAGAATCTCCAATGTCTTTCAGTTGACAATCTTCCTTTGCTTCTTCATCATATCGTCATCGTCGGCTTCTTCGCACTCTAATCAAAGCCAAGTGCCCGCTGCTTGAGCTGCAACTGTAGGGTCTAAGACGACGGTGATCAAAAGGGGCCGAAACGAACCATAGCCATATAGCGTACTGAGGCTCAGTTCTTTGGGTCAAACAAACGTTTTTTTTTTTTTTTTTTTTTTTGGTTAAAGGTGCCTTAATCCAAAGTGGCTACTGAGTTGCCTAGTTGCAGCACCAGCAGAAACAAAAAACGGCAACAGCAACAGCAGCAGGTACTCTCCTCATTCTGCGAGTCAAGCAAACACTTCTTCTGGCATTTGGTCAACAACACTTTAACAGAGCTACCGATCTCACTCTCTTTCTCTCGCTCTCACTCTCTGTCTCTGACTCTGTCTCTTTCTGTACTCTCTCCCTCTTTATCTCTATTGGTCTTCTCATGATCTCAGGCATCAAACTCACATTGCTGTCAATCTCCTGTGGCAAATAAACTCGAGTGCCTCATATGCAAATATTTAAATATTTACTCTCCGCTTATTAAGTGAGTAACAGCGGTCGGTCAGCGACTGATCAGCATTAACATCAGTGTTTTTTTTTTTTTGCCTGAGCATCAGCATTCTTCTCGCAGTCGCACATCTCTCTTCACCCTGTGCATTGCAATGTGTTTGCATTGGCTGTTTAATCACTTTAATGGCTAGGCAATTAACATATTTCAACCGAAATGCCGTCGACTAAATTATAAACATCTAAAATGTTGCGAAAATTTATAGTCACTATGTTTACCATTCATTTCATTTATTAAAATTCATAAATTTCAAATTGTTAACGGTCAATCAGCAACGCCATCTATTGCTCATTTATACATTACATGCCTTGAATGCAATGCCAGGTATATCGATAACATCCTAAAAATAAAAAACAAAACAAATTGCAAGATTTCTGTATAAAAACACCATTTAATTCTTTTGTTTAAAGCATTTCATGGAAATGTGCATTAGACAATGCAGCTAACATTACAATAAATACAAAATGTATCATAGAATTTTAAAACTGCACTGGCGCCGTTAACCGGCGCTTTACAGCTGTGTGTGTACAGAGCTAACATTTATAAAATGTTATTTAAACAGTATAACTAACTTAATTAATTAAACTACTCTTGTTGCCACACATGCTTTGATCGTCGTCTTAGCCAGTGCGCTTACAAACTAAATAATTGCAGGTAGGAGAGAGGCACACGGTGTATCAGTCCCGGACGACAACAACAACAAATGAAAGTGTTATTGTTTCTCCTCTCTTTCATTCATCCCTCTCTCAAACTGCTTCCGTGGCCAATATGTTTTGTTAATTTTACTCCTTTGACGCCATATGGCCAACTAGATTACTTGTGATTTTCTCGATTTTCTTTAAGTCAGGCATATTTTCCGCTTTGTATTGCACACACTGCAAGTATAACAATAGCAATAATAATAACAATAAAATAACTTTGTATTTATTTCCCATACCTTGACATTGTCCGTCATCTTCAGCAATATGTGGCCTTTAGAGTGTACGTATTTCATGGTATATCGACAGTTTTGTGGATTTGCCATATACATATTTTCGGCTGCAATTTCAAAGTCTTCCCAATTTTTAACAAAAACCATGTTGAGAATTTAATTTTTGTGAAATGCAAAAAAAAAGGCGAAACACAGCTGCGAAAGCAAAATGCAACAACAACAACAACTTCTAATGTGTCAAAAGACAGCGTGTCAAAATTGGTTTTGTCGATATATCGATAAATAAATTGATTTAATACGATGCAATACGATGTTTTTATAAAAGCAAAACGATGTATCGCCTATTTTAACTACTTTCAAACGTTTACGCACACTGTGCTATCTTTTTCATTCATCACGACGACAATTGCTCGCTCGCCTGTTATTTTCTCAATATTTTTCTAAAAATGTGCTAAAAACAAAGTGTTTTCTTAAAAAATAGTGCACTAAACTAATCTTAAGTTCTACGAAAATGCCGTGGCTATGAAATTTTTAATGCGACAAGTAACGGGATATGTGCAAAATACGTACGCAAAAAAAAAATGAAATGAAAAATGAAATCTAGTCAAAAATATGTCGCAAATGGAGGGGGAATGAGGATGATGGCTAAACATAGCCAAAGTGAAAAACGCAAATAAGTGACACGCAGAAAGAGAACAAGCAGATAATGCAATCAAATTAAATATAAGCAAGCTATAAGCAAATATAATATACAAAATAATAGGGCAAACACACACACACACAAATTCATTGACACTACAAACAACAACAACACAACAGAAATCCAAATCCACGAACTGCGTTTGTATTTGTGTGTGTGCATAGGCAAAGTGTGTGTGCTTGTGTGGGTGCAATACTCAGCATTACAGTAATGATTATTGTTGTTGTTTTGGGGTTGAAAGCTGCATAACGCGTGACGTGTGACCCCCCCCACACCCACACACATACACAAACACACACACACACATACTCATATATACACATATACAAGAACACATAGCCACCTAGCCACTCGAAAGCGTAATTAGGAAATCGGAACCTATCAAAAAGCCACAAGAGACTCAATATATAAAGAGAAAAAGCAAAATGATGGACAACGATGACACAATGCTCAACAACTGTGGACCACAGCCGGGCGCTGAGACGGTCTATGGCACCGAGGACAACAATATGGTCATGTCGGAGAAGGTAAGTTTGTCAATTGCTAAAATTGCCATGTTGCCAAAATGATTCATACGCAAGGTTTTCGAGCCAAACTAAACTGCTTTTTATGATAAGAACATTCACATTTATTTTATTTTTAATATATGATATATACATATATGAGTAGTTGTTGTTGTTTGTGACCAGCAAATGAATGAACCAATGATAATGTGAAGCAGGAAGTGTGTGCTGCAATCACATTTATGTCTACAATTTGTCTGCCTTTCTATCTTATTCTCTCTCTCTCACACACACACATATACACTCGGTCTTGTTTATTATGCATCAGCTGACCCGCAGAGTCATTGACATTCACATTCACAAGTGCCAAAAAAAAAAAAAAAAACAGTTACTCAAAAAGGAGTTGCTAGTGCCAGAAACAGACAGAGAGAGAGAAAGATAGAGAGAGAGAGAACGACATAGTACAAAAAAAAATAGAAATCAATAAAGAGTCGCTTGTGCCCCTATCTCTTAGCAGGCAAGCAGCACGCTCATTTTGCTATGCGCTGTTTATTTTTATGTGCATTCCTTCCCTGCTGCCGCCACTCGGGCAATGTTGCCATTTCCTCCTATATGTCGTATGCTATTTTCTGGCAATCAAAGCAGCGTCATTGATTTTTGCACTTTATCAGCTTCGTCGCAAAGCTTTAATTGCGCCCCTCGGCCAGTATATATAAATGAGCTCATCGAGCGGACTAAATTATGTCCCCGAAACCCTTCAGATAGAGAAAGAGCACAGCACACCTGATTGGCTACCTGTTAATATTGTTGTGTGCCACATGCCGCATGCCGCATATCACACGCCATGTACCGCAACCTTCCGCCTATGCCTCCCACTCGCTACACGCCACATTTAACTCATTGAAGCGGCTCCGTCACAGCTGTGACGCATAAACAGTGAATGCCCGTTAAGTGATACATTATAAAAAAAAAAAATATATATATATATATATATAACAAAGAAAAATAATAAAATTTCATAAAAATAAATGTTAAAAATAAAATATGATAAAAATACAAATAAATATAAATATTAATTAATTTATTATAATTAATAATTAAGTGGTTTGTTTAATCAATTGATTACTGTACATATTTTATTTTTACCATTCGCTAAGTAATAAAACTGGTTTAAGTTTCAAACAAACTTCAGAGACAGCCAAACAACATTATGGTTTCTATGCATGATTAACAATTGGCCTTATAAAGTATGTTGAGTCTAACCTTGGTGTAAGACAACAATTTTTGAAATGTGTTTAAATAATATTAGCAAGGGTATTTCCCTAGAGCTTAACGAATTTCTAACTCGATAAGAAATTTTTCAAATTTGGGTATCAATCATTTTATAACCTTTTTTTTATATATATATATATTTTTTTTTTTATACATTATTATTTTAAGCTTTTATTTTCCATGCTTTATCATTCATTGTTTTTCTGCATTAATTTAACTTTTTTTTCTGGGAACTTGTGATTTTTTTGTATTATAATTTTATATTCAAAATTTGTTTGTTTATATGTTAATTTAAATTTATGTTTTTTTATTTTTATTGACAAAAAAAAAATCCTGGTTTTTTATGTGTCCTTTTTCTCTTCTTTTTCTTTCTCTTTCAGAATGAAGAGGTTGTCAGCATCGTGAGTTTTAAATTTCATGTTGTGTTTTTTTTTCTTTCTTTCTGTTTTTAACAATTATTATTATTGTTGCACTTTAAACGTTACATGCACGATAATAAAAATTATTTTCCTTTTTTTTTTTAATTTATTTAAGTGTTTTTATTTTTTGTCTCAAACTCATAATTTGTTACGCTCCGAGTATTATTTTATTTTATTTTATTTTGTTTACTTTCCAACTAACTAAATGGCATGAGAATTTTTTGCTTTTTTTTTAACTTTGAACTTTCAGCTTTTTCTTGTCTGTAACTTAAATTACATTATATTATATTATATTGTCTCGAGGTTTGAGCAACTTGTGGCATGACTTGCGGTTTTCATTGCGCTTTCATTAACAATTCTCATTCATAAAAAAAAATACTTAAAAAATAAAAATAAAAAATAACAATTATATGAGCTTTAATTAAGACATTAAAGTTTTGTCTTCAAACTCTTTCTCTATCTACCTATCTCTCTCACTCTTTAACTTGCCTGTATATACTTGCTGTTCTTATTGTTGTTATTGTTGACGCTTCACTTACAACTTGCATCTTGTTGCTTACTTTGTCTCAATATTCAGGTGCAACAACTGGCGGGCAGCATTTATCAGGAATTCGAACGTATGATCAATCGTTATGATGAGGATGTGGTCAAGAACCTTATGCCATTGCTGGTGAACGTGCTGGAGTGTCTGGATGCCTCGTATCGCATTAATCAGGAACAGGATGTTGAGGTAGAGTTACTACGCGAGGACAATGAACAATTGGTGACACAATATGAACGTGAGAAAAGCGCACGCAAACAATCGGAGCAAAAGGTAAAACAAGTAACAGCAACTAATTTTGAATACATAATTTATTAATGTGTCTGTCTCTGTGTCTGTAACTTGTTAGCTGCTGGAGGCAGAGGATTTGGCTGAACAGGAGAACAAAGAGCTGGCCAGTCGACTGGAATCATTAGAGAGTATTGTGCGCATGTTAGAGCTAAAGCATAAGAATAGTGTGGAGCATGCCAGTCGATTGGAGGAAAGAGAAACGGACCTAAAGAAGGTAAGCAACTGCAACAGCGACAGCGAGAACAACAACAATAATTGTCATTCAACTTTGACCTGTCATTTCTTTCTTTTCTATAGGAATATGCCAGACTACATGAACGGTATACAGAACTATTCAAGAATCATGTTGACTATATGGAACGCACCAAAATGTTGATGGGTTCAACACACTCACAAATGAGCAATGCCTCTGATCGCATGGAAGTGAATCGTGCTCGCTTGAATCCAACTATTCGTAGTACAGGTCCTGTCTCCTATGGCTTTGCATCATTGGAGAATTCTGCTATGCTTGATACAGAGACAATTTGTAGTGTTGGCAGTCAATCAGATGAGTCAGGACCGCCATCATTACAAAATGAACTCGATTTGGCTGGTGGTGGTACCATGGAGCGTAGTGCTGGAACTGATACATTGCAGCAACAGAATCAAGCAACATCACCACATAGTCCCGACATCAGTCCCGTTGTGCCAAATGTGCCAGCAAATGGTAAGTGTTCAATCTTAAATAAATTTCTCTAGCCTTAACCTAATGCGCAACTTTTACTAAATTTTCCAAAAACCAAATTCAACTTTTTGTGTTAACTTCACTAAAAATAAAAAAAAAATAAACAAAACCCCAAAAATAAAAACCGATACGATTATAGTTGGTCGATCGACAACTAAAAAGGAGCAACGATCGGATAATAACCTATACCAAGAGTTATCCTTTCAGGATAATGAAGAGAGCGAAGAGAATGAGATTGTTACAGGTAAGAGAGCACGATTTCTTGTTTATTGTTGTTTGTCTCCTAACTATCTTTCGATCTCTCTCTCTCTCTTTCTCTTATTTTGTGTCTCTGTTTCTCTGTAACATACACAATTGAAACTGCACACTGAAAAACTGTATCCTGTAAATGGCCCCAAATTGCTCTCATGATTTCCTCCACAACTTTTTTTTCTTCTCTCGTCCTGCAATACATAGGCAGTTGGGTACATCCCGGAGAATATGCATCCTCAGGTAGGTACCAAACAACAACAACAACTACTACTACAACAACAACAACAACAAATATCACACATGATCAACTCAGCAAAGATCAACAAATTCCTCAACCACCAAGAACAACAACAGATACAAGTACAATACCATATAATTCCTATATATATGGTTTCATCTATATAACCTGTAAATACATTAAATATCATACAATAATCGACTGAACAAATGTTATAACGGATAACAAAAACAACAACAACAACAACAGCCACAAAAAAAAATACTCTAACGACATTTATAGATTTTATTTTAATGATCATTGTGTTGAACTTGATGTGCTCATAAGATACTCTGTTCAATCATCCCAGTTAAATAATAATAAATAAAATCGAAAATATATATATATTTATATATTTATTAAAAAAAATCTGATTTTCTAATGAAATTTTAAATTTCTCTTTATTCAAAAAAAAAAACAAAACCAAAAAAAAAACGAAAAAACCGAAACAAAAACAAAATCCTTTTCCCAAATCAAAACACTGTAAAAAATAAACAACAAAAACACCGACACCCAAAACAACAACAACACCAACAACCAACCACAAATATTGATAATGATTATGATATTGAAGCTAACGACAATTATTTTGGTAAGTTTTGTAGTGCGATTTTGATATGAATCACATATAGTTTGTATATATATATCTAGTGGGAATTATTCTCAGTTATCATATAATAATTTTATGAAAGTTATAATTTGATACTTGAATATTCCGGTAGAGTAGTAACATATATATATATATATACATACACATATGTCATTGTAGTTTCTCATAGTCCTCATAGTATATTTCTTCCTATGTAAGTAGTACATGCTCTTCTTCTTCTATAGACTTAAATTTGGTTTTTTTTTTTGGATGGTTTAATATTAGTCACATTTTATTTTCATTTGAAATTTCAATTTTTTTTCTGGATTTGGGTTCGGTTTTTGGTTTTTAAGTTTTGATTTCAAATTGCATCAATTATGTATATATTTTTTATATATGCTCTATAACAATATTCAAAATTTTCATTTTTCTGCTCATTTTCAACATTTTTAAAACTCACACTCAAAACTTTCATTTTATTTTGTTGTTTGTTTTATAAATTTTTTACTATTTCTATACCCTTGCAGTGTTTGTAATACTTATAAAATGGCATGGTACACCCAACAAAGTAAATATATTCTAGATCAGCGTCAACAGCACTTTACAGATATATTTGTCCATCAGTCCGTATTTCAGTTTTGAAGCTATCGTAATGCAACTTGTCATACTTACTTCGTAGCTACCATAGGTCCGAAAATAAAGATTTTGTATGAAAGTTTTTGTATTTTGTATTGTAAAACTGACAAGATTTGAATTTAGTGACGAATTGTAAATCTCATATATGTATACAAAAAACAAGTTGGACAACTATATCATATAGCAACTATAGTAAAGATTAATCAAACGTCCTGCCAGGGTATAAAAACTTCAGCATGCTGAAGATATTTTTGTTTTCTTACTTTAATTAAATCTTTTTATATTATAATGTCTAATGTAATTTTCGAATACATTTGCAGGCATGGGAAAAGAGGTGGAAAACCTTATCAATGAAAACAATGATTTGCTGGCAACCAAGTAAGTAGATTAATTAAGTCTAAGATCTTAGTATTTTATAATATTTTTTTTATCATGAAATTTATCATTATAGAAATGCACTTAATATTGTCAAAGATGATTTAATAGTTAAAGTTGATGAATTGACGGGCGAAATAGAAATTGTGCGTGAGGAACTGAATGCAATGCAACAATCGCGTACGAAACTCAGGCAACGTATTAGCGAATTAGAAGATGAACTAAAGAAGGTCAAAGAGCAGGTGAAACAACAAAGTAAGTAGCATCATTCTTGCCCCAAACTTTTTCATTTTCAAGAATTATTCTTCAACTTATACGTACAGACACCGAACAGGAGGAGAATGATGTGCCGCTGGCTCAACGTAAACGTTTCACACGCGTCGAAATGGCCATGGTGCTGATGGAGCGTAATCAGTACAAGGAGCGGCTTATGGAGTTACAGGAGGCAGTGCGTCTAACCGAAATCTTGCGTGCTTCACGCACTGTCGACAATCTGGAAAAGTCGAAGCAAAGCATTTGGAAATATTTTAGTAATCTTTTTACGTAAGTTATATCTTTACGGATTACCAGCGATATATTGCTTATTTATATATTTTATTTTTTTTTATCATTTTCATATTGTAGCCCCTCCAACCGTCCGACGGAACGCGTCGCTGATGGTCTCGGAGGGGGGCCGATGTTTCGTCACACAGGCGGAGGAAGCCCTGCCCATAGTCATGGATCACCAAGCCGTGGAGGTGGCGACAATCGCCTTGCCCTAACTAGTGGCCAAAATCTTCCACATCCAGCCAGTGCTGGCTTGGCCAATGCATTAATTATGGCCAAAGATTATGCCGAGGAAGGCAGCTCGGAACGCATTACAGCACGACGACGTGAACAATATCGTCAGCTGCGTGCACATGTCCAAAAAGAAGATGGACGTCTCCATGCATACGGTTGGAGTTTACCCATCAATAAAACAAATCAGGATCCAAATCCAAGTCGTCATTCTGGTGGTGTTCCTGTACCTGTCTATTGTAATCCACTCGCTGAGGCATCGCCGCATATGAAAGTCTTCTGTGCGGCCGGTGTTAATCTCCAAGGTGGCTTCACTAAGGATGGCCAATCGCTGATACCCGCCGATTCGCCCTATGCGCCACGCTCAACGCTCAAAATTGCCGAAATTACAAGTCCGACGGCAGAGCAAAGTGCCGAAGCATTGGATCGTCAAATGGCACGTGCAAGTCTAGAAACATTGGAGCCAGAGACACAGCTCAGCTCGTTCGTTTGGATCTGTACGAGCACACATGCCGCTAGCACTGTCAGTGTAGTGGATGCAAATCAATCGGCAACAGTGCTTGATGCTTTTCCCATTTGCTCTTCGCATTTATTATGCATTGCATCCGTGCAGGGTGCCATGGAGAGTGATTATGCACTGTTGGAACAATCGGAGGTTGTCAAAGCCGGTGAAATGTTACAACATCCAGGTGAAGGTGCCGAATTGCTTGGTAAAGTTGAATTTATACGTGTGCGACCAAAATCCGATCAGAATAGCAACAACAGCAGCAAAGAAAACGCTGATGGCGTTGAAGCAGAGGCTGTTGAAGTGATAGCGGCACGTGAAGAAGAGGAAGCTAAAGAGGCTACAGAGAAATCGAATGAACAATTGCCAGCTGTGGATGCAACCGAACCTTTGGGCAATGTCGATGCCATTAAAATACGTCAAGCGTTGCCCGGTGCACCGCAAAGATTAGCAAACAATGCATCAAACAACAGCAACACGAGTAACAACACAGCGGAGAGCAATAATAATAGCAGTAACATAAATAGCAATAATTTGCAATCTCTGAATCCTATATTGGGCACGAAGGAGCGTGATGAACCATCGATTAGTTCGGTGGGTCCAACAATGTGGCTGGGCGCACAGGATGGTTGGCTTTATGTACATAGCAGTGTTGGACGATGGCATGAATGTTTACATCGGGTTCTCCTGCCCGATGCTGTACTGGCGATTGTGCATGTCGAGTCGCGTGTTGTTGTTGCGCTGGCCAATGCCCAATTGGCGGTATTCCGCCGCCAAACAGACGGCCAATGGGATCTGAATAGTTATCATCTGGTTACGCTCGGTGATCGCAATCATTCGATACGTTGCCTCTGTGTGGCCGGTGAAAGGATTTGGGCTGCGCATCGCAACAAGATCTTCATTGTTGATCCCATATCGCTTAACATTGTGCATTCGCTGGACGCGCATCCGCGCAAGGAGAGCCAGGTGCGGCAAATGGCAGCCACTGGTGCTGGTGTCTGGGTATCAATACGGTAATCAATCACTCAATAAATCGATAAATCAATCGATATCATCAACTATAAAAATAAAAAACTTTTCATTAATATATTTATAACATTGATTCTATTAATTTAGCTTGGATTCCACACTGCGTCTATATAATACGCATACGTTTGAGCACAAACAGGATGTGGACATTGAGCCGTATGTATCAAAAATGTTGGGTACCGGCAAATTAGGCTTCAGCTTTGTACGCATCACAGCATTAATGGTATCCTGTAATCGTTTATGGATTGGCACTAGCAATGGTGTCATTATTTCCGTGCCACTTGCCGAAATGCAACAAAAGTCATGTAAGATTTCACTGCATCTTATAATCTAAACAATCATTGAAACTATTTATATTTATATTTATATTTATATTTATAGCTGATCCACATGGACAGATGCCATTATGTTGCATGGCGAATGCTCAATTGTCCTTCCATGGTCATCGCGATGCAGTCAAATTCTTTGTCTCAGTGCCGATGTTACAACAACCAAATGTTGCATTAACCTTTAGCAACAAACGACCGGATATGTTGGTCATGTGCGGTGGCGAGGGTTATATTGATTTTCGCATAAGTAAGTCAAGTCCACAGGAAGCTAAGTTGATCAAGCTCTAAGTTGAAAACTCAATACACATCGCCATCATGTCATCATACATAATGAACATCAACATCAACACAAGCAGCAAAAGACGCAAACAAAAAAAAATAATTTCTATAATTTTCATTTTATTTTTTTTTTTTCATTTGTAATAATTAAAAAAAAATCTGCAGGAAATGATAAATACGATGCTAGTGATAATGCAGCGCATTTGATTGTTTGGAAAGTCGATACGTAAGCCTTCATTTTTTTTTTTTTTTAGTTTATTATTTTTTTAATTTTCTTTTGTATTTGTCATAATTTTTGCTTTTGTTTTGTTTTCCCAACTGTTTTTTTAATCGCATTTTCTTTAATATTTTTTTATTTATTTATTTTTTTTCTTGCATTTTTTTTTTTTGCTGCCTTTGCCGTAGTACCTTCAATTTGTAGTGCTCCGTCCGCACTTAAGAAGTTCTGATTCCGGTGTCCTTCCATATACATACTAGATATGTATATATGCATAAATTGAACCGATGTGACCTGATTCTCAATTGTGACCTTTTCAAGGTTGTTTATTGTTTCTTCTTGTTGTTTATCATGCAAGTCATGTATAATATATATTTTACTACCTTAACTATTTTCACTCTTTGCACCTTTTTTTTTTTTTTTTTGTCACAGTTACAAAGCACAATAATTTGTAACAGTGTAAACAACAGTCACTGTTATAGACACTTAGTCACCAGTCCCTTTAGTCACTTGTCACACTTTGTCACTCGTTTATCCACAGAAAAACAGGTCACTGGTCACTACTAACTGTGGATATTTGTATAATTTATTGTTGTTCCTTCATTATTTTTTTTTCATTGGTGTCCTTTTTGTAAATTGTTCTACTGTCATATACAATTTGTGAAAGGGAAATACAATATATAAAATATGTGATAGTGAAATATATATATAAACGATTCTTTATATATATTTATATAAAATACAAATTGCGGTGGTCAAATATTTTTTTTTATTTTTATTTTATTTAACTTTTTGCTTCTATTTTTTTTATTAACAATATAGTTTTGAAATATTTACAAAAAAAAAATGCTGGCTTAATAAGCGAACTAAACAAACAAAATTTACATATATATATACTATATAATAATCTTAATTAATAACTAAATATAATTTATAGTTAAATGATAATAATAATATTTCTCTGCTTTTTCACTACTGACTGTATAAATTCGTAATATTTTCGCATAACTCTATTAAAATTTGTATTTTTGCTGCCTCACCAAAAAAAAAAAAAACCTAACTAACTGTACATATTTATGTATATAATATCTATCTATATATGTTGCATAACAATCTTAATATATATAATAAATATAATTATTAATTATTTATTTCTATTACAGATGACAATGATATGGAGAACAGTATTCAACTGGACAAAGTACAGTGCACGCTCTAAAGAGTGAACTAATAGTTTACTCTACGCTCTTATTGAGTGTGCACTATAGATCAGTTATATATATACATATATTAAGATTTCAATTTGTACATTTTATGAATATATATATATATATATATATATATATATACATGTATGCAGAATAACGATTATGTTTTTGTATCCATAGACATTATGAAAAAAAGAAAACCTTAATTTGTGCGTGATGTTTGTCCAAATATTTTAGTTAATTTTTTTTTAATTTGACTTTTAAGTTAAAAAAAAAAAACGAAAACGAAACACAAGCTACAAAAAAATGATGAGCAATTTTTTTTATTATAGTTATTTGTTAAATATTTTTAATTTTAGTTATGAAACGATTTTCGCCCAATTGTTATTAATTTGTTTAATAATAAAAAAAAAACAAAGACCAATATTTGCCTGTTGTTTTTTTTTTCTTTCTTTATATTTTTGTATTTTTCTTAAAACGTTTCTCGCAGCACAAATCACATTTAAATGCTTTTTGGCTTAAATGCAATTGTACGCGTAGTTTAAACTAAATAAATAATAAAAAAAAGAAGATATTTATATTATGTTTACAAATATTTAGAAAAAACTAAATAACATTTGTAATCAAAAGAAGATATTTACTGTAAATAATAAAGAAGAACAACATCTATAATATTAGTAAATTATATGAAATAAATTCTTAATTTCAATTGATCAAAATTTACTTTAATTAAAAATCTAAAATTTGAATATCAAATGGAGACACATGAAGGGGAAGATAAGATAAGCGAGATAAGAGTAAAAGTCTTAACAAATTTTTGTTCTTTTTTACATATTTTTTTTTTTATTTACTGTCATTATGTTTTTTGTTTTTCTTTTGGATTTTTAATTTTTAGTTCTTGTCATTATATTAATATTGTTTTGTTGTATTTTCGTTTTTGTTTTTTAGTCTTATGTATCTATTAACACATTATTATTATTATTATATGATCGTCGTTTCACACATCATTAAAAAATCCATTGAACATCATTAACATTTGATACTTTTGCCGTTTGATGATCAATAGATTTCTTAACGATGTATGATACGGCGATCGATAATAATAATAATAATAATGTGTTAATAGATACATAAGACTAAAAAACAAAAACGAAAATACAACAAAACAATATTAATATAATGACAAGAACTAAAAATTAAAAATCCAAAAGAAAAACAAAAAACATAATGACAGTAAATAAAAAAAAAAATATGTAAAAAAGAACAAAAATTTGTTAAGACTTTTACTCTTATCTCGCTTATCTTATCTTCCCCTTCATGTGTCTCCATTTGATATTCAAATTTTAGATTTTTAATTAAAATAAATTTTGATCAATTGAAATTAAGAATTTATTTCATATAATTTACTAATATTATAGATGTTGTTCTTCTTTATTATTTACAGTAAATATCTTCTTTTGATTACAAATGTTATTTAGTTTTTTCTAAATATTTGTAAACATAATATAAATATCTTCTTTTTTTTATTATTTATTTAGTTTAAACTACGCGTACAATTGCATTTAAGCCAAAAAGCATTTAAATGTGATTTGTGCTGCGAGAAACGTTTTAAGAAAAATACAAAAATATAAAGAAAGAAAAAAAAAACAACAGGCAAATATTGGTCTTTGTTTTTTTTTATTATTAAACAAATTAATAACAATTGGGCGAAAATCGTTTCATAACTAAAATTAAAAATATTTAACAAATAACTATAATAAAAAAAATTGCTCATCATTTTTTTGTAGCTTGTGTTTCGTTTTCGTTTTTTTTTTTTTTTTAACTTAAAAGTCAAATTAAAAAAAAATTAACTAAAATATTTGGACAAACATCACGCACAAATTAAGGTTTTCTTTTTTCATATGTCTATGGATACAAAAACATAATCGTTATTCTGCATACATGTATATATGTATATATATATTCATAAAATGTACAAATTGAAATCTTAATATATGTATATATATAACTGATCTATAGTGCACGCTCAATAAGAGCGTAGAGTAAACTATTAGTTCACTCTTTAGAGCGTGCACTGTACTTTGTTATATTTTTATATATATATATATATATATTTGCAATATTTAGCGATCTATCACTGACAAATAACGACGTTTCTTTTTTGCTAGTTTTTTTTTTTTTAAGTTTGTGTGAAGCTAAATTTCTATTTATGAAGCATAATTATTTAATTAGCACAAATTGTTGTTATTATTTGTTACATAATTAACTAAAAACTTGTATCTATGTGTTTTTGTTTTTGTTTGTGTGTCTGTGTGTGTTTGTGTTTAGGCAATGCTATGGCGCATTGTGTTAGTAAATTAATTAATTAATCACTTAAACAACTATATTAAGGTATTCTTTTCTTTCTTGTAACTCGTAAATCGACATATATATATATATATAGTCATATATATATATATATATATAATCTGTATAACTCGCATTTATATAAATATTCAAATTTTCAACTTAAGCTTAACGTTGACTAACATGCCACACAATCAAAAAACTTTTATCGCCACGATTTTCGATCGTTTGATTTGGTTCCAGTTGAATACTGTTCTCCATATCATTGTCATCTGTAATAGAAATAAATAATTAATAATTATATTTATTATATATATTAAGATTGTTATGCAACATATATAGATAGATATTATATACATAAATATGTACAGTTAGTTAGGTTTTTTTTTTTTGGTGAGGCAGCAAAAATACAAATTTTAATAGAGTTATGCGAAAATATTACAAATTTCTACAGTCAGTAGTGAAAAAGCAGAGAAATATTATTATTATCATTTAACTATAAATTATATTTAGTTATTAATTAAGATTATTATATAGTATATATATGTAAATTTTGTTTGTTTAGTTCGCTTATTAAGCCAGCATTTTTTTTTGTAAATATTTCAAAACTATATTGTTAATAAAAAAAATAGAAGCAAAAAGTTAAATAAAATAAAAATTAAAAAAAATATTTGACCACCGCAATTTGTATTTTATATAAATATATATAAAGAATCGTTTATATATATATTTCACTATCACATATTTTATATATTGTATTTCCCTTTCACAAATTGTATATGACAGTAGAACAATTTACAAAAAGGACACCAATGAAAAAAAAAATAATGAAGGAACAACAATAAATTATACAAATATCCACAGTTAGTAGTGACCAGTGACCTGTTTTTCTGTGGATAAACGAGTGACAAAGTGTGACAAGTGACTAAAGGGACTGGTGACTAAGTGTCTATAACAGTGACTGTTGTTTACACTGTTACAAATTATTGTGCTTTGTAACTGTGACAAAAAAAAAAAGAAAGGTGCAAAGAGTGAAAATAGTTAAGGTAGTAAAATATATATTATACATGACTTGCATGATAAACAACAAGAAGAAACAATAAACAACCTTGAAAAGGTCACAATTGAGAATCAGGTCACATCGGTTCAATTTATGCATATATACATATCTAGTATGTATATGGAAGGACACCGGAATCAGAACTTCTTAAGTGCGGACGGAGCACTACAAATTGAAGGTACTACGGCAAAGGCAGCAAAAAAAAAATTAATAAATAAATAAAAAAATATTAAAGAAAATGCGATTAAAAAAACAGTTGGGAAAACAAAACAAAAGCAAAAATTATGACAAATACAAAAGAAAATTAAAAAAATAATAAACTAAAAAAAAAAAAAAATGAAGGCTTACGTATCGACTTTCCAAACAATCAAATGCGCTGCATTATCACTAGCATCGTATTTATCATTTCCTGCAGATTTTTTTTTAAAAAAAAAAGGAATTACAAATGAAAAAAAAAAATAAAATGAAAATTATAGAAATTATTTTTTTTTGTTTGCGTCTTTTGCTGCTTGTGTTGATGTTGATGTTCATTATGTATGATGACATGATGGCGATGTGTATTGAGTTTTCAACTTAGAGCTTGATCAACTTAGCTTCCTGTGGACTTGACTTACTTATGCGAAAATCAATATAACCCTCGCCACCGCACATGACCAACATATCCGGTCGTTTGTTGCTAAAGGTTAATGCAACATTTGGTTGTTGTAACATCGGCACTGAGACAAAGAATTTGACTGCATCGCGATGACCATGGAAGGACAATTGAGCATTCGCCATGCAACATAATGGCATCTGTCCATGTGGATCAGCTATAGATATAAATATAATTATAAATAGTTTCAATGATTGTTTAAATTATAAGATGCAGTGAAATCTTACATGACTTTTGTTGCATTTCGGCAAGTGGCACGGAAATAATGACACCATTGCTAGTGCCAATCCATAAACGATTACAGGATACCATTAATGCTGTGATGCGTACAAAGCTGAAGCCTAATTTGCCGGTACCCAACATTTTTGATACATATGGCTCAATATCCACATCCTGTTTGTGCTCAAACGTATGCGTATTATATAGACGCAGTGTGGAATCCAAGCTAAATTAATAGAATCAATGTTATCAATATATTAATGAAGTTTTTTATTTTTATAGTTGATGATATCGATTGATTTATCGATTTATTGAGTGATTGATTACCGTATTGATACCCAGACACCAGCACCAGTGGCTGCCATTTGCCGCACCTGGCTCTCCTTGCGCGGATGCGCGTCCAGCGAATGCACAATGTTAAGCGATATGGGATCAACAATGAAGATCTTGTTGCGATGCGCAGCCCAAATCCTTTCACCGGCCACACAGAGGCAACGTATCGAATGATTGCGATCACCGAGCGTAACCAGATGATAACTATTCAGATCCCATTGGCCGTCTGTTTGGCGGCGGAATACCGCCAATTGGGCATTGGCCAGCGCAACAACAACACGCGACTCGACATGCACAATCGCCAGTACAGCATCGGGCAGGAGAACCCGATGTAAACATTCATGCCATCGTCCAACACTGCTATGTACATAAAGCCAACCATCCTGTGCACCCAGCCACATTGTTGGACCCACCGAACTAATCGATGGTTCATCACGCTCCTTCGTGCCCAATATAGGATTCAGAGATTGCAAATTATTGCTATTTATGTTACTGCTATTATTATTGCTCTCCGCTGTGTTGTTACTCTTGTTGCTGTTGTTTGATGCATTGTTTGCTAATCTTTGCGGTGCACCGGGCAACGCTTGACGTATTTTAATGGCATCGACATTGCCCAACGGTTCGGTTGCATCCACAGCTGGTAATTGTTCATTCGATTTCTCTGTAGCCTCTTTAGCTTCCTCTTCTTCACGTGCCGCTATTACTTCAACTGCCTCTGCTTCAACGCCATCAGCGTTTTCTTTGCTGCTGTTGTTGCTATTCTGATCGGATTTTGGTCGCACACGTATAAATTCAACTTTACCAAGCAATTCGGCACCTTCACCTGGATGTTGTAACATTTCACCGGCTTTGACAACCTCCGATTGTTCCAACAGTGCATAGTCACTCTCCATGGCACCCTGCACGGATGCAATGCATAATAAATGCGAAGAGCAAATGGGAAAAGCATCAAGCACTGTTGCCGATTGATTTGCATCCACTACACTGACAGTGCTAGCGGCATGTGTGCTCGTACAGATCCAAACGAACGAGCTGAGCTGTGTCTCTGGCTCCAATGTTTCTAGACTTGCACGTGCCATTTGACGATCCAATGCTTCGGCACTTTGCTCTGCCGTCGGACTTGTAATTTCGGCAATTTTGAGCGTTGAGCGTGGCGCATAGGGCGAATCGGCGGGTATCAGCGATTGGCCATCCTTAGTGAAGCCACCTTGGAGATTAACACCGGCCGCACAGAAGACTTTCATATGCGGCGATGCCTCAGCGAGTGGATTACAATAGACAGGTACAGGAACACCACCAGAATGACGACTTGGATTTGGATCCTGATTTGTTTTATTGATGGGTAAACTCCAACCGTATGCATGGAGACGTCCATCTTCTTTTTGGACATGTGCACGCAGCTGACGATATTGTTCACGTCGTCGTGCTGTAATGCGTTCCGAGCTGCCTTCCTCGGCATAATCTTTGGCCATAATTAATGCATTGGCCAAGCCAGCACTGGCTGGATGTGGAAGATTTTGGCCACTAGTTAGGGCAAGGCGATTGTCGCCACCTCCACGGCTTGGTGATCCATGACTATGGGCAGGGCTTCCTCCGCCTGTGTGACGAAACATCGGCCCCCCTCCGAGACCATCAGCGACGCGTTCCGTCGGACGGTTGGAGGGGCTACAATATGAAAATGATAAAAAAAATAAAATATATAAATAAGCAATATATCGCTGGTAATCCGTAAAGATATAACTTACGTAAAAAGATTACTAAAGTATTTCCAAATGCTTTGCTTCGACTTTTCCAGATTGTCGACAGTGCGTGAAGCACGCAAGATTTCGGTTAGACGCACTGCCTCCTGTAACTCCATAAGCCGCTCCTTGTACTGATTACGCTCCATCAGCACCATGGCCATTTCGACGCGTGTGAAACGTTTACGTTGAGCCAGCGGCACATCATTCTCCTCCTGTTCGGTGTCTGTACGTATAAGTTGAAGAATAATTCTTGAAAATGAAAAAGTTTGGGGCAAGAATGATGCTACTTACTTTGTTGTTTCACCTGCTCTTTGACCTTCTTTAGTTCATCTTCTAATTCGCTAATACGTTGCCTGAGTTTCGTACGCGATTGTTGCATTGCATTCAGTTCCTCACGCACAATTTCTATTTCGCCCGTCAATTCATCAACTTTAACTATTAAATCATCTTTGACAATATTAAGTGCATTTCTATAATGATAAATTTCATGATAAAAAAAATATTATAAATTACTAAGATCTTAGACTTAATTAATCTACTTACTTGGTTGCCAGCAAATCATTGTTTTCATTGATAAGGTTTTCCACCTCTTTTCCCATGCCTGCAAATGTATTCGAAAATTACATTAGACATTATAATATAAAAAGATTTAATTAAAGTAAGAAAACAAAAATATCTTCAGCATGCTGAAGTTTTTATACCCTGGCAGGACGTTTGATTAATCTTTACTATAGTTGCTATATGATATAGTTGTCCAACTTGTATTTTTGTATACATATATGAGATTTACAATTCGTCACTAAATTCAAATCTTGTCAGTTTTACAATACAAAATACAAAAACTTTCATACAAAATCTTTATTTTCGGACCTATGGTAGCTACGAAGTAAGTATGACAAGTTGCATTACGATAGCTTCAAAACTGAAATACGGACTGATGGACAAATATATCTGTAAAGTGCTGTTGACGCTGATCTAGAATATATTTACTTTGTTGGGTGTACCATGCCATTTTATAAGTATTACAAACACTGCAAGGGTATAGAAATAGTAAAAAATTTATAAAACAAACAACAAAATAAAATGAAAGTTTTGAGTATGAGTTTTAAAAATGTTGAAAATGAGCAGAAAAATGAAAATTTTGAATATTGTTATAGAGCATATATAAAAAATATATACATAATTGATGCAATTTGAAATCAAAACTTAAAAACCAAAAACCGAACCCAAATCCAGAAAAAAAAATTGAAATTTCAAATGCAAATAAAATGTGACTAATATTAAACCATCCAAAAAAAAAAACCAAATTTAAGTCTATAGAAGAAGAAGAGCATGTACTACTTACATAGGAAGAAATATACTATGAGGACTATGAGAAACTACAATGTCATATGTGTATGTATATATATATATATATATGTTACTACTCTACCGGAATATTCAAGTATCAAATTATAACTTTCATAAAATTATTATATGATAACTCAGAATAATTCCCACTAGATATATATATACAAACTATATGTGATTCATATCAAAATCGCACTACAAAACTTACCAAAATAATTGTCGTTAGCTTCAATATCATAATCATTATCAATATTTGTGGTTGGTTGTTGGTGTTGTTGTTGTTTTGGGTGTCGGTGTTTTTGTTGTTTATTTTTTACAGTGTTTTGATTTGGGAAAAGGATTTTGTTTTTGTTTCGGTTTTTTCGTTTTTTTTTTTTGGTTTTGTTTTTTTTTTGAATAAAGAGAAATTTAAAATTTCATTAGAAAATCAGATTTTTTTTTAATAAATATATAAATATATATATATTTTAGATTTTATTTATTATTATTTAACTGGGATGATTGAACAGAGTATCTCATGAGCACATCA
>JBAMBR010007075.1:0-74695 GCA_037044475.1 Zaprionus obscuricornis
GTGTGTGTGTGTGTGTGTGTGTGTGTATGTGTAATGGGGGACGGTACCGATCGACAGGCTGTTAAAGATCTGTTCATATCTTTCATTAATTTTTCTGTTGCTGGGTCGCTGTGCGATAGTTTTTCGTTGTTGTTGTTGCTGCTGCTGTTGCTGTTGCTGCTGTTGCAGCTGTAATTGTTGTTGTAGTTTATATTTTTAATTGAATCAACTGACAATTTAGTGAGCGGCATTTTCGCTCTCTTTCTGTCTTTCTGTATTTATAAATTTATATATATTTTTTTTACATTTATTTTTTTTAATTGTTGCTGGCGCCTCAAGAAGTTCAATAAACTGTTTTTTTTTTTATGTTGTTGTTGTAACAGTTGTTTTGCTGTTATTGTTGTTGTTGTTGTTTTTGCAATAGATACATTGCAATTTTATATTTGTGCGCTGCCTTTCAACAAGCCGCCGCCAATTCGACGCATTCAACGAAGCAGAGCAACGGGGCAGCAAAAACAGCAACAACAATGTCGACGATCATTGCCAGAGCTCATTGGCCTGACTCTAGTTATTGTTGTTATTGTTGTTGTTGCTTACTATTGCTATTATTATTAATTATATCGGTGATTGGGTTGCCAACAACATTGCAACAAATTATGGCGTGAGAAAGTTTTGTGGGAGTTGTGCTGCTTGTCTACATTAAGCTTCTGGCTATAGAGTGAGAGGGGGAGTGAGGTGAGGTATGGTGGCAACAACTCTTTGATAATTGATACATGAACTTCACAGTGCAAGAAACATTTTAAGCGTATCACATCACACTCTCATGTCTCTCTCTTTCTCTCTATGTTTGGCAGTTGAGGAAGTTCAGGCAAGTAATTGAAGTTGAAATGTTGCTTTAAAATTCAACTGCAAATTTTTTAATCAAGTTGCAACGAAATTCAATTAATAATTGAAATTTATAGTCATATATTTTATTATAGCTTTTAATATATTTTTATAAGTTTTCACAATTTTTGTATATTTTTTATATATTTTTATATAGTTTTATATATTTGTAAAATATGTTTATATATTTTTATTTATTTTTTATATATTTTTATTTATTTTTAATATATTTTTATATATTTTTATTTATTTTTAAATTTTATAATTTAATTTTTTTTTTAAATATTTTTCGATATTTTTTATATATTTTTAATTTATTTTTTATATATTTTTATAAATTTTTATTAATTTTTATATATTTGTATATAGTTTTATATATTTGTAAAATATGTTTCTGTAATTTTATATATTTTTATACATTTTTATTTAATTTTATATTTTTTATATATTTCTTATATATTTTTTATATATTTTTTTTATATTTTTATATATATTTTTATTTATTTTTATATATTTTTTTATATTTTTATTTATTTTATATTTTTTTTATATATTTTTTTATATTTTTATATATTTTTATTTATTGTTATATAGTTTTATATATTATTTATTTTTATATATTTTTTTATATTTTTATTTATTTTTATATTTTTATATATTTTTATATATTTTTATATATTTTTATTTATTTTTATATATTTTTATATATTTTTTTTTATATATTTTTATATAACTTTCAATACACATAGGCGACTTCTATAAAATTTCAATATCTTGATCTTGTATCTCTAGCAATATCTGAATATTTTTATTTAAAAAATATATATGCTCAAATATTTCGCGATATATGTCTATATCTTGTCTTTTCATCCAAAATCATTCTATATCTTCCTATATTTTTCTATATTTTCCTATATATTTTTATAAATCTTTATATCTTCATATAAATTTCTATCATTCTTCATCTTTTATATATTTGTTATATATATATTCATGTAGCTTTTATATATCTAGATATATTCTCCTTTATCTTTCATTATTTTTCTGTATTTCTGTATGATTTCCCTCATGATTTCCCTTTCTATATTTTGCCATATCTATCTCTATCGTTCTATATCTTTCTATATATCATCTCCATAAATCTTGCTCTATCATGATTCATCTTCCATTGCATATATACATCATCTTCCTCTATATATATATGCATCTTCCAATATTTCATTCTATGCTCAATTTTTCAAGTTATTTTTTCCAAGAAAATTGCATTAACTGCAAAACAATATGCCACATGCAAGAATATTCACGCTTGTTGCACGCACATATGGTATATGCAACATATCAAGTACTATATACATATAAGTACAACTATGGCAACAACAATAACAACAATAACAAGAAGAAGAAGACAAGGCTAAAAAAAAAACCTCAACGATTATTGACACCTACTCAATCACAGCTCATTCATATTGTCAGTCATTCATGCAGTCAGTGAGGCATGCAGCCACGCCCACGCCCACAACAGCAACAACAGCAGCAGCGACTGTGAAAGAGCAAATGAAGCTTAAATTTTAATCGACACTCTGAAACTTGATGTTGATGTTGATGTTGATGATAATGTTGATGATTTTTTTGTCGCCCCCCAAATACAAAACGGATGCTTGCGCCATGACCCCCAACTGCCAAACCCCTCTGGCGGCATTATCCTGCGACATAACAAGTCCTGTTGCTGCTGCTGACAAAACCAAGACAAACATAGACAAACAAGCAAAGAGATAACTGAGAGAGAGAGAGAGAGTGAGAGAGTGAGAGAGAGTAGAGAGCAAGCGACTGTTTGAGCGTTCAAAGTCATTTGGTTTTATGATTATTAGCTTGTTTAGTTCATTCTCAAGTGAATGTAGATGTTGCATGTAATATGTTGTGGGCAAAAATGCTGAAGAGGCAGCAACAGCGGCATGAGACGAAAGGCGAAAGGCTGCTCTTCAATTTCTTACAGTCTTTTTTTTCTCTTGTTTTTTTCTTTTTTTTTGCTTTTTTGTCTAGCTAGCGGCAAGAAAAACATATTCTTTATGCTTATATAATATCTATTTAGCTGCAGTCAGTCAGTCAGTCAGTCAGTGAGAAAGCATGGCAAGTGCTTAGATTCCACTTTAGTTTCTTGTCTCTTACAGTCTCTCTCTCTCTCTCTCTCTCTTCGTCTGTCTATACTTCTATCTCATCATTATTTCCTTCTATTTGTTTGTTTGTCTGTCTGTCTGTCTGTCTGTCACGACTGATTGCGTTGCTCTTGTGCCATAACCGTTGTCATATTTCTATCTTTCTTTCATCTGCTGCTACTTCTGCTTTTACTTCTACTTCTATTTCTACTTCTACTTCTCCTTCTGATTCTCCTTCTACTTCTACTTCTGCTTTTCCATCTTTTGCACACATAACAATTTGACGCTTCATGACTTTTGATCGGTTAATGCAGCAACCGGGGGACATATGCTTCAACTGCAATTGGCTTTGCTTTCTCTCTCTTTCTATCTCTCTCTCCCTCTCTCTCTCCCTTCTCTCTCTATACTCCACAACAGTTTGAGCTTATCAGTTAGTTATTTAGGAGTGTAAAATATTTTTTTTTATACAGAATTCTTAGCAGTAGAAATTTCATTCTAAGGTTAGTTAACAAATTCTCATGATATTCTCTCTCTCTCTTTTTTCTATAATTTTTATCTCTCTCTTTTTCAATTTTTATTTTTTCTCTCTCTTGCTCAACTGTTTCTTTACACTACTCTGTCAACTCTTCTTTTCCCCACTCTCTCTATCTCATATCTCAATTTCTCATCTCTCTCTCTCTCTCTCTCATCTCTCCTCTGATCTCTCTCACTCTATCTCTATACCTCATCTCTCTCTCTCTGATCTCTCTTACCCTATCTCTCTCTCTGATCTTTCTCACTCTCACTCTCGCTCTCGCTCTGATCTGACTCTCAACTCACTCTCTGTCTCTAATCACTCTCTCACTCATCTCTATCTCTCTTTCTCTCTTTTATCTCTCTCTTTTTTTGATCTCTCTCCGATCACTCTAATCTGTCTCTCTCTCTCTCTCTCTGATCTTTCTCTGTCTCTGATCTCTCTCTTTCTGATTTCTCTCTCTCTGATTTCTCTCTCTCTGATTTCTCTCTCTCTGATTTCTCTCTCTCTGATTTCTCTCTCTCTGATTTCTCTCACTCTCTCTGATCTCTCGCTTTTTCTCTCGCTCTCTGTCTGTCTCTGATCTCTCTCTGCCTCTGATCTCTCTCTGCCTCTGATCTCTCTCTTTCTCTCTCCCATTCTCTCTCTGATCTCTCACTCATTCTCTCTCTCTGATTTCTCTCTCTCTCTCTGATCGCTCTATTCCTCTGATCTCTGTCTTCATCTGATATTGTTCTCTGATATCTCTTTCTCTCTGAAATCTCTCCGCTCTCTCTCTCTCTCTCTGTGGTCTCTCTGTGGTCTCTCTCCGATCTCTCCCACTCATCTTGCTTTCTGTCTCCATAACTTCTCTCATTTATCTTTATATGTTACCCCTCTCTCTCTCTCTCTCTCTTTCTAATCTCCTTCTCAAATCTCTCTCTCTCTCTTTCTTCTGTCTCCCTAAATCATAATAAAAATTCATCTCATGGCTAATTTCGCTTATAAACTTTTGTCTTGAAACACTTGAAACTTTCACTGTTATAATTAAAGTTTTGCAGATTACAGAGTATCTGTTAGTCTAGACACATACAATGATAATATATATATTTTTTTTATTTTTTGTAACAACTTTTGGCGTTTTGTTTAATTGAATAAGTGCCCCAAGGGGGCATGGTCGCATTGGCAAATGTCAATGGCATTGAAAAAGAAAGGACGACAGCGACGGCAAAGTCAATGCAACGGCGAGACACATGCTGCTGCAGGGGGGGGGGCAACGCTCAATGTGCGACTTGATATGAGAGACTCCTCAAGAGTTTTGCAACATGCATTACAGTATTTTGCTGTTGCTGTTGTTGTTGTTGGTTTTTTTTTTGGTTAATGGGTTATAGCTGAATGTTGAATGGCAGCAGCAGGCAGGCAGCATGTGGCGTTGATTTTGCGGATTTACGGCAGACCCCAAATTAAAGTTAGCCCCCAAACAGCATGACGAGGACATAAAATGCGTTACGATTGCCTTCGTTTTCGTTTTCTTTTTCTTCTTTTCATTTCTTCAATTTTTTTGGTTGCATGCAACATTAGCAAGCATAACAGCAGCAGCAGCAGCAGCAATAACAACAACAGCAATTTTTTTTTTTTTTTTTGGTTTTTCTTCTCTTTATGGCAATAAAAGCAAATTATTTTTACGATGAAAAAGCAAAATAAATATAAATACATTCATGTTTCCGTTGTTGTTGTTGTTATTGTTGTTGTTGTTGTTATTCTGTAGCCTAAACCAAATGCATTTTAATGCATTTACTTTTTGCCCCCTTAAAAGCAGCAGCATGGGCGTGGCACAGTCGATCATCCACGCAACGTTGCACTGCAAGCCAACAAAAAAAAAAAAAAAGAAACTAAAAACCAAAAAAAAGGGCAAACAAATTTTGTTGTTAATCGCCCCCAAAGGCAAAACAGAGATGAAGAAGAAGACGAAGAGAAAGATGAAGAAGAAAACAAAAACATGTTTTCATTTTTACAACATAATTAAGCCAAGTATATATGTGTGTGTGTGTGTGTGAATCCAAGAAATATAATAATAATGAAGCATAAATTGCAAAAAGCTTTGCAGCAAGAAAAAAAATAAGAAAAAAAATTTCAAATGAAAAAATTTGCAATACGTAGAAAAAGTTGCATGTGGAAAATGCAATAGAAAAACTATGAAAATTCTTTAAATTTTCTAAAGAATTATGCAAAATTATTAGCAAATTTTTATTTAGCAAAAAAAAATTTTTTTTTGAATTATTTTCAAAAATGTTAAAAAAAAATAAAAACTGAAAATAAAATGGAAAAAAAAAATAACTGCTAAAAATTTTGCCGACACTTTTTGCTAGTAAAATATTTCATTTTTTTTTTTGTATCTAATCAACAAAATTGATTTATGAGTATGCCACGCCCTGCTGCTGCAGCAGCGCCCACTTTTGTATCGTTTGTGGCCAAAAATAAATGAAAAATAAAAGTGTAGAGAGAAAAAAAAGAAAAAGGATGCAAAAACGACACAAATTGCAAATCAAATGTGCAGAGCAATAGAAAGAGAGAGGTAGAGAGAGGGAAAGAGAGAGAGAGAGTAGAAGAGAAAGAGACATTCACTCAATGCATTTGCATGCAGATTGCAAAGAGTGGCGGGTAGTTGGTTGGTGGCATGTGGCATGTGGCAAAACTGTGAATCGTTTTAATGGATATCAAATAGGAGACAAACAAACATTTGCAAGCCAAGTGAATGTTAGTGAGTGTGTGTGTGTGAATAAATGTGAATATTCGAGTGATGTGTATTCACGCAGGCAACATTTTGCTGCACTACTCACTCTCTCTCTCTTACTATCTCTCTCCCTCTCTCTTACTGCCATCATTTCTGTCATAGCTCTAGGGACAGTGTTGCATGTGAATATGAATGAGTGTGTGAATGTTTGAGTGTATGAATATGTACATATGAATATACATATACTCAATGTACATGTCAGTATTTTTTTTTTCTTTTTTTTTTGCTGTTTTTCATTCTTTCACAGCGCGCCGCTGCTTTCATTTACGAGCCTCCTGGTTTTTACTGTTGCCAGGTTTTTTTTTTTTTTTCATTTTCATTTTATTTTTATTTTTTTTGTGTTTTGTCTGGCAGCTGCTCAACAACAACTACAACAACAACAACTATACAATGGAGCCAGAGCAATATTGATTGCAATTTCAGCTTGCAGTGGAGGTCGACGCCAAAGCGCGCCTGATACTGTCCCTGGCCCTGACTCTGACTCTGACTGCGACTTTGTGCCTCGCCTCGTTCGGCTTGCATAAAAGCCTAAAAGCATACAGACACACACACACACACACTCTCACATAGAGAGACAGATACTGATAAACACAACACATATACAAAGGCAAAAGGAGCTGGCTTATGGCCAACAACAAGAACAACAGCAGCAACAGCAACAGCAAAGAACAGGAAACAAACGTAGCTGCGAAAATGCTGAGCCAACTGAAGTGAAGCCTTTCAAGTTGCCAAAGCCCAGCAAATATTTGCATTTGTATGTATGTGTGTGTGTGTGTGTATTGCAGCTGCTGGTGGGTGTTGTATGTGTGTGTGTGTGTGTTGAAGTTGCCCTGGCATTGTCTGTTGGCAATGAAAATGCGACTGGCGCATTGTGGATAAGAATGAAGCATCAGCTCTATGCATGTGTGTGTATGACAGTAAGAGAGAGAGAGAGAGAGCAGTGCAAGCAATAAGTGGGGGGGGGAACAGTGAGAAGTGAGACACAGACATGCGCGCTCTATACGATAGGCGCTGCACTCAATCATCACACATGCATGCATGTCTCTCTCTATAGCAGCGTAGGCGCGCTGCATAGACAGAGACGAATGGGAAATGGGAATTGCACCCAGCGGCGAACAAGTGAACAGAAAAGTAACTTAAAGTCATGCAATTTCAGGTGCTAGACAAATCAATGCAAGTTTTATAAGTTTGTTAAATTTTACTGCTTACATTTTGTCACTATGCATTTTCCCGCTGGGTAATTTTTTATTTTTGGTGCCATGCATAAATGTAATCTCTGTGTGGGATTCAGTTTATTGCTGAGCCTGCCAAAGCTACATTTGCATGAGTGTGTATGTATGCATGTCTATGCTTGTCTGTGCGTGCCTATATCTGTGGTGTATGTGCTGTGTCATGCGTATGTTTTTGGCAAAAGATTTCATTAATAGCTTCTGCGGTCAGGTGTGTGTGTGTGTGTGTGTGTGTAGGCAATGTCTAAAAAGGATAAAAGCAAGCAGCAAAGAAAGGAACAGAGGGGGATCGGGGGACAGAGCCACACAATCTCTGTGGCATGCATACTTGATTTAATTCTGAAAACAAAAAGATTCCTTTCAAAGCAGAACAATTACCACACCGTACGTATACCTCATACTCCACGCCCCTTTCCCATATCCATTTCTTTAGCACTTGCAAAATTTGCAAAAATGCTTTGTGGGCAGCATTAGCATTAAAATTTCTACACAGTAAAATATTTTTTTTGTGCATTAAATAAATACACAATATTTCCGTAATTAAAATAATAAATTTATTAACTTAGTTAACCTCGAAGCGCCACTATATATCACAAAAGAAAAACCAGAAGAACAAAAAAATAAAAATAAAATAAAATAAAAACTAAATAGATTTAAAACCATTTGATGTCATGCTTGGTTGAGGCCTCCACTATAAAGATACCTAACCTTACACAAAAATATATTTATATATACATATTTTTTCACTATATTATATTATATAAAGAATATTCATATCATTCAATTTTTCACACTCAAAACAACAACAACAACAACGATTGATGTAATATTTCCGCCATAAGGAGAGAAAGAGATGAAAAAAAAAGCAATGTTAATTTTTTTAATATTGCAGATTTAATGCTTCAAGTCTAGACGACAGTTTTAGTACGTGCTCAATTAGTGCTATATGAGAATATTATGAATACTACGAATGAATACTACACACATACAAATGACACCCGTTATTGACGGAGAGATTTCAACAAAATGTTGGCAAAAACAAAAAAAAATTTCATATGACATTGTTTCGACTCGCCGCAATAACACAACAGTATTTCATAATTTTTACTACTATAGAGCAATACGGCAAATACATATAATGGAACGATATGCGCGGGAAGTGTAATTGTTGTAAGGGAATTCATTTATATTGGTTTCGCTTAGATTCGACTAAGTAGAAGTCTCAAAGATTACGTCGTCTGCCGCCAGATGTACACAAAACAGAACCGATAATAATAATAATAATAATAATAATATTAATAATAATAATAACAACAAAAATCGTGCGAAAGTTGTTAATTTGCGTAATACCCTAGTAATTCTCTACATATCTATGGGGTATTAGAAACTGCCAAAACAAAAAAAAAAAATTGAATTCGAATTTTTTTTATTTTTTGCTTTTTATAATTATTATTTTTTTTTTTGTAAAATATAAATCTCCTCACCGGGTATCTGATAGTCGAGCCTAGTATTTACTGTGCGTCGCTGTTAAAGTTTAGTTTTTCACGCCGTAAGGCGCCCGACTTCCGCGTGCTCGATGGAATGGCAACAACATTTGGTTGTTGCCGTCGATAAAAATAAAAACGCAATTGCTTTTTTTTTTGTATTTTTGTTTTTCATTATTATTTAAAATTTATGTTGTTGTTTTTTGTTGTTGCTGTTGTTGCAACTATAATCGGTTGTGTGAGCACAGCGCGCGTTGCCTTACACAATTTATTTGCAATTGTGCGCGCGCCATATTTTGTTCTTGTTGAAAAGGAATGAAATGGAAGGGAAACGCGACAGCAGCCTCAAAGGGGAAGGGCATAGAATTAACTAGCAATAGATTTTGTACGCATTTTGTAAACGAAGCAAAGAAACGATGAACGCGAAACAACGATGTTAACGAAGGCAACACGTGGGTGTGAAACGATGCTCTGACATTTGCATTTTTATGCGAAATGAAATGAATGAGGCAAAAGAGAGAGAGAGAGAGACAAAGAGAGTGGGAGTTGAAACGTAGCGGAAGCGGGACTATAACAACAACACATAGAGCATGACTAATCACAACAACGGGCGCCAGCGCCAACAACAGCGCTGAGTGTGAGAGAGAGAGAGACTGTGACTGTGACTGTGAAGGACTGTTTGTTGGTAGGGGGAACAGAGGTAACTGGAACATAAATCATTTGCAGACAGCAAAACACACACACAACAGCAGCAGCGATAGAGAGAGAGAGAGAGAAATCTTCTTAATATTGTTTTTATTTTGTTATTGTTTTTGTTATTGTTGCTGTTGTTGTTTATGTGCTTCAAACAGGAAGAGCTTTTCTGCACAGCAACATCAGCAGCAGCAACAACAACAACAACAACAAGTAATAAAAAGTTTTGCTTTAGGCAAAAGCGAAAGAGAGCATAAAATAAAAATCACAAAAAAACAAAACAGCGCAAAACAAAAACAAACACTCACTAACACACACACACACACACACACATACATACACACACACAAACACACACATACATACACACACACTCATATACATAAAATGAATCTTAACCTTGACATTGAATGTTCAAATACATAAAGAAAATGCCGGCAAACACACAAATATTAAAACTGTGTGTATGTGCGAGCGAGATAGCGCGCCTCAAAGATTTTATTACTCATTTATATACTCAAACTCTCTCTGTCTCTGTCTCGCTCTCTTTTGTTTAACTTCATTATTTTGTATTGAATTTTAATAATAAATAAATTTTAAAAGGCAAAAGAAAAAAAAAATGAAAGTAAAAAAAAAATAAAAAAGCGTTGATCAAGAAAAAAAAAATAAAAACAAAAACAAAAATCTTGTTTATCATTAAGAAGCGCGTGTGGCGCTAAAAATAGCGTACAAAAATAAATTTAAGCAAAACACAGAAGAAAAAAAAAAGCAGAATAAGAAGCAGTTCAACAAGAAGAAGCAGAAGAAGAAAAAAAAACAACAACTAAAATGCACAAAAAATGTGATAAAGAAAAAAATTTGTTTGCTTTTATGAATTAAAAAGGCAACAACAACAAAAAAATATTCAGCCGGTTTTCTCATTTCACATTTCTTTTACTGTTTTATTATTGTCTCATATTTCTGATAAGCGCAACGAGAATGCAGCGCAAGAGCGAGAGAGAGAGAGAGAGAGAGAGCGCGCATATATACAATAGGCGACGAAAACAGATCAAAATCAAAAGCAACAACAAATAAAAAAAAAAATCACAGTAGAAATATAACGTTAAAGAAGAAGCAACGAAATGTGAGCAGAGAATGAAAACAAAAATTTACGGCCTTGAAAACTGGACAGCATACAAAAAACGGAATGCAAAAAAAAAACAGCGAAAAACAGAAGAGAAGCTGAATGAAGCTTAACGCGCCTTATGCCAAAAGGAATTAGAAGAAGTTTCGTTTGTTATGCTTTATTCTTCTTCTTGCTATTTGAGGGTTGCAAAAACAAAAAAAAAACAAAACAAAAAGCACTTGAAATTCAAGCAAAAACAGAAAAGCATAAACTCTCAGCTAATCTATACAGTGTGAAAGAGAGAGAGAGAGAGAGCGAGAGAGAGCACAGAGTGATCTGTTCTATGCAAAACGAGTGAGAATAAAGAGAGAGAAGCGGCAAATAAATAGAGAAATAATCAACAACAAGAAATAAAAGCAAAAGGCGAACAACAACAAGCAGCAAAAAAAAAAAATACACAAACACGATCTAAATTTTTTTTTTTCTTTCTTTCTTCTATGCTTTAGCTTCTTCTGCCGCGTTGCTGCTGCTGCCGCTGCCGCTGCTGCTGCTGCTGCTTCTTTTGCCTTTTTCGACGTTTGCTTTTGTATATATGTGTATGTGTGTGTGTGTGTGTGTGTTTTTATCGAGCTGGAATAAATTTTAATGTGCTCGACGACGCGTTCGCATTGAAAACGGAAATATTAAAATTGGGCATAACGAAAATAAAAGAATATACTTGAGATATATGTATACATATACATATACATATATATATATATATACAATCACATATGTGCACACACACATATATATATATATATATTTTCAATTTAACATGTGCTAGAGCAAAGCTTCAATCTTCAACTGCAATTGCAGGCAGCGGCAGAAATTTTAAGAGAGAGTGAGAGACAGAGACAGAGTGTGTGTGTGTGTGCATGAATCAGTCAGTGAGAGAGCGTGTTAATGATGAGTGCGAAAGAGAGGAGGGGTGTGAAGGTGGGTAGGCGCAGCTAAAGTGCGCTCAGGCAAACTGTCAAACCTTGACCTAAAGTCGTGAAAAAGAGCAAAATTGTACAAAAATTGAAATCGACAAAAGTGAAACTCGTAATACACACACACACACACACACACATATACATACAGCAACACTCACGCATTGACTACTAAAAATAATAAATGTACGACGAAAAAGGAAATAACAAGCGCAAAGCAACGCAAAGCAAAAGCACTGACTGCTGACTGCGCTGCAACGTCAGTTCAGCGTATGCCTGCATGCATGTATGTGTGTGTGTGTGTGTGTGTGAGAGCGAGATAGTTGCTAAGCTGCTGGGAGTCAATTTGTCTGCTTAATTTGCATACGGCTGCAAGTGAACTTCCTTAAAAAATATATTTTAAGCAAAGAAATTGCCAAAAAAAAAAAAAATAAAATAAAAATAAAAAATTAATGTATACAAATTTATACAAACAAAATTATTTATTATTATTATTATTATTTTTTTTTTTTGTTTGATACAAATATTGAATTTTTTGTGCAGCTGTTTTTTTTTTAGGCAAAAAGAACGAGTGAGTGAGATACAAGATCGCAATTATCAAGGTTATATAAGCGATGCAGCCAGCAACAGCAGCAGCAATAACAACAACAAACAATAAAATTGCTTAATAACACTAGATGACAAAAAAAAAAAAAAAAAAACCGAAATTATTATTATTTAACATTATTGTTACTATTATTTAATTAAATTGCTTTAATTAACTCAAACAAATTTTCGCATATTTTAATGAACATAACAATTTCTTAATTATTCGTGAGACCAAAAAATAAATATCGGCAGAATTATGGGCCAGCAATTTTTTTTGTGCACAAAATTTTTAATGTTTTTTCATCAATTTTTTTTAGACGTTGAAATATTTTGTAGAAAATGAAAATTATTTATTTTTATCAAAAATTAATTGAAATGCAATTTTTATTATTTTCAACTTTTTTTTTCTTATATATTTTTATAAGTTTTTATTTATCTTATATAGTTTTATTTATTTTTTATTTTATTTTAATTTTATTTTTATAGTTTTATATTTTTGTATTTTTATATTTTTTATTTTTATAATTTTTTATTAATTTTATTTATATAATTTTTTATTTTTATGTATTTTCTATTTTTCATATATTTTTTTATTTTTATAATTTTATATTTTTTTTTATTTTTATATTTTTTAATTTTTTTTTTTTATTTTATTTCTATTGTTTTTAATTTTTATGTATTTATTCTTTTTATAATTTTTTATTTTATTTTTATAATTTTATATTTTTTTATTTTTATATTTTTAAAATTTTTTTATTTTATTTTTATGTATTTTCTATTTTTTTATAATTTTTATTTATATTTTAATTTTTATTTTATTTTATTTAATTTTCTTTTATATTTTTTAATTTAATTAAATTTTTTTTTTACATTTCTTAAAATTTGTCGCACAGTGTAACACTGAAAGTATTTTTTCATGTTATTTTTATTCTTTTCCATTTCTACAACAAATATTGAAATTCTATTGACATTTTGTTGGCCACATGTTGGGGAAATTTCATTTGCGGCAAGCAAAAATGACAAATCTAATGGAAACACAAACACACAAACACACACAGAGAGTATTACGTAAAGATAGATAGAAAGAGATAGATATATATATGTAGACTTACCGCACACGTTCCGAATAGATTTCAACTTCTTTATTCTTTAGCTGCTGCACAATTTGCTGCTGATCGAAACTTGCCAATGGCTTAAAGTTGCTGATGTTGGCCAATGATGGCAACTGTGGCAGCGTTGATAGCGTTGGCAGCTGCTGCTGTTGTTGCTGTGCTGGCAATAGATTTTTGGTCAAACCTAAACCGTTATGTTGCAGCAGCAAGTTGCTGGCATAATTATTGTTAACACTTGGCAATTGCAATTGTTGCTGCTGTTGCTGTTGCTGCAAGTGCAACTGTTGTTGCTGCTGCTGCTGCTGTTGCTGTTGTTGTTGCACTGGCGATAACGATATATCGGCGCTTGATTGCGATGCACTAGCCGATGGCGAACTGGAGCCTGAACTGGAACTTAGGCTGCCGGCACGAGCACGCAAATCTAGACCCAAAATATTATTATTGTTGTTGTTGTTGCTGCTGCTGTTGTTGTTGTTGCTGCTCATAAGTATGTTGCTCAAAGTGGCAACAACACTTGGTTGCAAGATATTGTTGCTGCTATTGTTGCCATTGCTATTAATATTGCTGCTGTTGCCATTGTTGTTGCTATTGTTGTTGCTGTTGTTATGCGGCAGCCCAGAGCCAATTACGCCAACATTTGGATTTGGCGTCAAATTGCCAATATTTGTATTTAAAGGCGTTAAGGCAACAACAGATTGTTTCTGATTGTTGTTGTTGTTGTTGTTGCTATTGCTACCGCTGCCATTACGATTACGCTTCTTTTTAGCCTTTTTCTTATCATCATCCTCATTATTATTGTTGTTGTTGTTGTTGTTATTGTTATTAATAATTGTTGCAGTTGTTGTGGAACGTGTTGTAAAACTAACACCATTTGGTGGCCAATCAACATCTTTACGTAGCTGACCACGCCCACATTTACAATTACAATTCTTATAGATCAAATCGTAGCCCTTTTTAGTCCATAATTGCTGTTGACGCTGTCGCTCTGACCAGCCGCGCCCTCTACTGTTCGTTTTTAATTGCTGCAATACCGTCGCCTCCCATTGGTCAAAACAATCCCGATGCATATACTGTCCGACATTGCAATTCTCATTGCTGCATAGTACACGCACACATTCAGCCAATCCTTGCTCATCGAGTGCTATTAATGCATCAAGTTTAACACATTCACCGTTAGGATAACAGCAGCGCGTTAATTGTACGCCAACATTAAGAGTTTGCTGCATTGGCGCCATGTTTGTTCTTGTTGTTCTTGTTGCTGTTGTTGTTGTTATTGTTGTTGTTGTTGGACTTACAATTGCTGCTAAAGTTTCTGCTGCTGCTGCTGCTGCTATTGCTGTTGCTGTTGTATAATTAAAAAGATGCTGCTGCTGCTGCTGGGTTGAAACACTGCTGTTGCGACGCGGCGCCATAAATTTTTGCACGTGTATTTTTTAATGCAAAATTTATCAATGATTTTACAGCATTTTTATTTTCATTTTTTTGTATTTTCTTACGTTTTTATTTTGATATTTTCTTCTTTGTTTTTTTAACTGTATAAAAATTGTAGAATTATTTTTGTTTTTTTTTTATTTTTTTGTAAATTGCAGTCTATTTATTTTTTAATTATTTTTATTTTTTTTTTGTATTTTTTATTGATATCGCTAAATTTATACCTGAGCTGAGTTTACAACGCACGTTTCTAGTATCAAAAAAATTTGAGTTTTTTTTTATTTTTTAGAGGTTTTTATTTTTTTTTGTTTAATTATTCTTTACATTTCGCACACACAAAAATTGTTTGTTTTTTTTGCCCTATTGTCTAGCAGCGACAAGTCGCCGGTTTTTATTTTTATTTTTTGCACTACACTTTGAATTTACGTTTTTATTATTTATGATTTATGTATGAGTTATTATTATTTTTTTTGTATTATTATTTTGTGAGCAGGAATAAATTGTATACAAATATTATTTTCTTTATGTATATAAAATAAAACGCATGCAATACCGTTTTTCTATGTTCTTCGCTTCATTTTTAGCATTTTTGCCTATTGCCTCTCTCTGTGTGTGTTTGCCTACAACTTTACAATTCAGTTTTTTGTTTTTTTTTTGTATTTGTATTTCTTTTCTGTCGGCGTACGGCTTTATTCAAGAGCGATGCAGAAACACAACCAACCAGTTCAAAAGCAAAATTCCAACTGAACGGAACGAACGGTACACACGAATGCCGAACAGCGAGCAGTGCCCAAACAACAGACAGCGTAAACAGCGAACCGAACGAACGCTGCCGAACGTGAAACAACAAATTGAAACTGAAATTCAAAACACACATAAACACACACACGCACACACACGCATGTATATATATACTGAGACGTTGAGGCGCTGCCAGCACAATGAACATGCACACAAACACGTTGCGTGTTGGCTTGTGTTGGTGGGTGGATTTTGTGACGTCGACGTCGTTGTCGACAAGTTCGAGCAGCGCTCTGTCCAATGTTCGACAGCGCTGTCATAGCAGCATATATTGCGACGCCAGCAGCGATGCTGGCAGTGAAGTGTGGTTTGTTATTTTTCTTCTTTTTCTTTTTTTTTTTTTTTTTGGTGTTGTTATGTTTTGTTGTATTTATTTAAGGGTGGGTGGGTATTGGGGTGGTTTGGTTGGTTGATTTTCACTTTCCACCACCACTACTGTAAATATGCTGGTGCAGGCAACTAGATGAGGGAAAATGCTTGTTTTTCATTTGAGGAAAATTTCACAACAGCTTTTGGCGCTAAAAACACGCAACGACGGGTAGGGTGAAAATTGGTAAAGTTTATTTTGGGGGTTGGTTTGGTGTGGAGCATGAGACAGCAAAGACTGATTGCCAACGAATTTGTAGAGTATGAGTGTGAGCGAGGAAGAATGAGTGTGATTAAGTTTGTTAGGAAGGGAAAGAGAAAGAGAGAAAGAGAGAAAGAATGATGGAACTTAGAAGAAGCGAATTTATAAAAGTAAAATTCACTTTCGATGCGGTTCAAACAAGACGCAACAAAATCAATTTCCCCTCCAACATGTTGTGATACGAAAAGTTCGACAGCGATTACTACTGCTGCTACGGTTGCTCTTGCGACTTGTATGACATGATAAATAAATATATGTGACTGTTGCTATATGTGTGTGTGTGTGTGCTGCAAAAAAAGCCGGCAAAACAAGAGGCACAACAGAGTGCAAAAAAAAAAAAGTAAAAACAGGGTTGTCGAGTCGCAGCATAGACTTGCGTTGCTGCTGTGAATAGAAATTATGAAGCTTATGTACATATTAATATGTACATGTGTGTGTGTGTGAGAGTGTGAGTGTATACATATGAAACGTAACTGTGCTACCTGTGGCAATTATACTTTCTGTGCACATACTTAGTGGCAATTAATGTCACACGCAATAAACTGCCACTGCACATTATGTATTTGTATTGATGTACATATGTATGTACATATGTGCAAGTTTGTACATGTACATAAACCCATTGATTCTGTTTGTGGTTCAGTTCTGATTAGAATTGCTTCCCTTCAAATTGCCGTCTGGCGCTGCTGCTGCTGCTGCTACTACTGCTGCTCTTGCTGCTGCTGTCATGTGATTCAGTTTTCGTAAATACATAAGCCCAAAAAAAATACACACACACACACACAAACAAATGCAGTTATGTACAAATTTTATATACTAGCGAATACAATGGCACACGAACAGCACAAAACAAAAAGAGGCATTAAAAAAATACAACAACAACAACGGCAGCAATAACAGAAAGAAAAAAAAAACAATGCAAAATTGATTCAAAAATGAAAACATGCGAAATACGTTGAATTATTCAATGCGCTACAGGTATGAATATTATGTATGTACATACATATATATGTATGTATGTATGTACATACAGAATATTGTATAAAATATAATAAATATTTTAATATTTATTTAAATTTATATTTCTTCATATTTATAATCTTTTTTTATATAGAATTTATATATTTCATATTTATTTATTTATTTTTATTTATTTATTTATTTTTTTATTTTTATGTATTTTTATTTATTTATATTTATTAATATTTACTTATATTTATTTATATTTATTTATATTTATTTATATTTATTTATATTTATTTATATTTATTTATATTTATTTATATTTATCTATATTTATTTATATTTATTTATATTTATTTATATTTATTTATATTTATTTATATTTATTTATATTTATTTATATTTATTTATATTTATTTATATTTATTTATAATTATTTATATTTATTTTTATTTATATTTATTTATTTATAATTATTTATATTTATTAATATTTATTTTTATTTATATTTATTTATTTTTAAGTGCAACTTATTTTAATTTCAATTTATTTTGCATTTTAAATATATTAACACTTCAAATACAGGGTGTTCTTCATGTCTGCTAGGCCGCAACTTGTGCTTTTGCTTGTTAAGTTTCTTCTCGCTGCTGTTGCTGCTGCTGCTAGTGCTGCTTCTTCTTTTTCTTATTTTTGTTGGTGTTGAATATCGCAATATTCTGTTGTGCTGCTCTTCGCATCATACATCTCACTGCTCGTACGTATGTATGTAAATATGTATGTGTGTGTGTGTGTGTATGTATGTGCATGCATAAGTTGACAGCATGTACGTTTGCGTATGTACATACTATGTATGTATGCATGCGTGTGTGTTTTCGATAGCTTCCCTTTATAGTCCTGTATAGTTCAACTTTGCGCGTGTTGTCAGGAAAAGACAATAAAAAATATGAAAATAAGGGCACGTGTAGGCTGCCATTTAATGTACAGATGTACATACAAATATGCACACATACATATGTACATTTTAATGCTTTTAATGCACAAATAATTATAAAATTTCAAGTTTTGGCAAATAATAGATAAGAGCATGATGTACATGTATCTATTATGCTTGCCAGCACTGTACAGAGCTGTATATATTTATAGGCATACAAACGCAACTCTATCAAAGTTATTGATGTGCCTTGCGAAGAATGTGAACAAAAAACAAAACAAAAGCAAAATAAAATAACATTGTACATCATACATATACAGACATATGTACATACATACATACATATATAGCTGTAGTTAAGCAAGCAGACACACACACACATGCATAAATATTTGTATGTTTTGCTTATAGGCAACGCTAGCGCAGGACTTGACAGAAAGTCAAGGCCTCGCTGCGCCGCTACGCTTGCGTTTTATTTCGTGCGCCTCTCTCTCACTCTCTCTGCGTCTTTGTCTTCTGCTTCTGCTGCTGCTGCTGTTTCATTCCTTCGTTTGCCAACTGGCAAAGTCAAACTGCGTAGTTTCTGTTGTCGCCTTTTTATTGTTCTACCTGCGCGCTGGGCGTCATTTTGCTAGAGGGACAAAACGTTATGAAAACTGAGAGAATTGTGTGTATGTGAGAGAACAAGAAAGACAGAGAGAGAGAGGCGAGCTATCGATATGAAGCTGCGCGCTGATATAATAATTAAGTCAGGTAGGCAGATCGTTCAGCCATTGCGTAATAAGTTCGACAGTGTAAATGTCCCACGTGTCTGTCACTGTATGCGTGACTGTGTCTCTGTTATGTTGTGGTATTTGTGTGTGTTCTTTAGCTAGCTGAAAGGATCACAAATGGCAAAAGAATAAGCAACGAAAGAGGGGAAGTCTAAGAAACAGCAGCAGCAGCAGCAAACAAAGCGCAAGACTAGTTTTCTTTTTTTTTTTTTTTATTCTTTTATGCGCTTGTATTTGTGTTTTTTACACTGACCTAATTTTAATGAACAGGGTTGTCGCTGTCAAGCAAGCAAAAAAAAAATATAAAAATATAAAAATTATGTTAAAAAAAAGTGAAGTATAAAAATGCAAAGAGTAGGCGAAACATGCGGGGGAAATGCAGCAAAAGAAAAAAAAAAACAAAAGAGAGACAATGAAGAAGCAGCACAGACTACGTATGTATGTATGTGAGAGCCTGCAGCAGCGACAACGTCTTCTTCTTTACGCTCGCGACGACGACGACGACGACACGCATCAAGTTTAATTTTCATAATTAATGGCAAAAAAAAAATAAAGAAGCGTAGATCGTATACGGTACCCGAGGCTAAATTGTGGCAAAATTTGCCATAAATAAATGTCAAGATTTCGCTTTTATTTATTTTTTTTTTTGTGGAACTAAACATATGCCACACACTTTTTGACACATCATGTTGCAAGTTGAGAAAACCAAAACAACCAAAAACTTCCTGTATATTTTGCGTGTGAAAGCGTGGCAATATTGTTTATACTGCCCCTCCCCCTATCCCCTAACCAACACGCCCCCTGCATATACTCTGTCGATACTATATCTTTAAGATATTTAACGTAACGCTAAAACTTTTTCGAAAGATTTAATATTTACGCAACCGAAGACAAGTTAACGCTACTTTATGGTGGTAGAAATAGCCGCAAAATCTCATACTATAATCTCAACTTAGCAGCGCTACGTAACGATTATTTCTAGTGTGGAGCAGAATCTTATTGTATTGTCAAAAAAAAGGGACACGAATTATCGTGCAAAGCTTTCAGAGGATATAATTTGGACAGTAGTATATAACGCTTATAGGAGGGAGTGAAAGACTCCACAGAGTATCTATATTTTGGATCAGTATCGATAGCAGATTTTAAATCAAAATGCCAGAATCAGAGAACTATATTATATAGCTGACATAGTAAGGATTGGTTAAAAATAAAGTTTTTGTATAAGCAAAGTTTTTATTCACGAAGTTATTGGGCTGAAAGTGATGATTTATGCATCCCATAAGAATTTTATGAAAATCCTATAACTATATCATATAATCAACATAAGAAAAATCGTTCCAAAATTAAATTTTTGTTTAGAAACTTATCTTAAAGTCTAATTGTGGTCAGATTTATGTAATCCTTATATTAATATTAATTTATAAGTGTTTGGAATTTACATTTTTATAAGATAAACCTCACTATATATTTCGATGCGTAACGCTTTGAATAATACGTGACTGTAGCATTATATAATTGCATATTTTAGTTTATGCTACCATCACTAGTAACATCTCTAGTTCCCGAGGGTGTGTCAGTGGTACACAAGAAATGTAAAGCCGCCTCCTTGTCTCATACCCTATACGACTCAAAGAGCAAAGCTTGCGCTACGCATAAAATTCATTTAAAATTATACATACATACAGTACATATACATGTATATATATGTGTGTGTGTGTGTGTGTGTATGTTTAAAAGGCATGGCATGGCATGGTATTATTTGTAATTACCCATACTCCCACATTTATCCAATCGGAAGCGACTTTGAAACCCAAAAAATAGGGTTTGAAATTTTCAATGCTGTCATGACAACAAGAGAAAGCGCCGGGCACATCACATAACGATTACGTACAGTACATAACAAAACGGTAAATATATATAGATCTATATATATACGCACATATATTTGTATATAGCTTCAGTTATATAGCGCCGTATGCGGGTCTTTATGACACAGCTGAGACCAAAGGGCGTCGTAATTTCGTTTTACAAAAGGGTCTCGTTCGTTGAAGTTTTGCATATTTTTTTGTTTTCCAACATGCCCTTGGCGTGGGTAGATCATTTCATTCTCTATCTCCAAAATGTTCAATATATTTTTAGAGGATTTTGATGACATTAAAGGAATAGCAGAAAGAGAATGTAAGCGAAAGTGTTAGAATGAGAGAGTGAGAATGATGATGGTAGTGTAACGGCAACAGCATTCGCTATGCATTTGGCCTATATACCCAAAATGCAGGGTAGATCTCCACATACACACATACACATACATATATACATATAATTGAATTTATTTTCATGTGTCACATATTGCAATTCGCGTTGTAAGCTACAAAATGTGCTATAAAAATAAGTAAGGGAAAGTATATATAAAAATTATTTATATATAAATGTAGTATAAATTTTGAACAAACTTCCTATAAAATTATATAATATAACAGATAATTTGAGTAGTTTTTAAGCATAATATAATTCTTTATTAGTCACAGCTATGACTTAATTCTTTTTCTTTCGGAGAAAGAGAATAAAATTTTATTTAAAAAAAATATTTTTATTGTACTCCTTCAAGTAAATTCATTTGTCTGACACAAGTGATTAAGGAGAACGCCGTCTTGACCATCTAAAATGTAATGTTCTTGAAATAAATTAAAAAAAAGATTTTTCCGATATCTTACTCGACTATATGTGGCCAAAGAAATGGGTAATACGCCTCCACCGATAAACTGAATTGGTTTCTGAACATTCTGCATAAAATATATAAGAGCTTTCCTATAAGGTAAATCTGCACCGATCCAATTTGAATGAAAAATAGCCATCGCCAATTCATCACAGTCATCGATAATCAGATCGCATGTATAACAAATGGGAAAGGATTGTAAGACACAAGCTGTCATATACCAGGCCGAGGAGATACCCGTTAAAAAGTTAGCAAAGTATACTAGATGAATAAGTGTGGAGGCTAGAACAAATCCAATTGCCGTGAACTGAACAAAAAGAGTTCGTGATACCATTGGTCGCATATTGTCACAATATCTGAAAATTGAAAGAATCTTATAGTTATTGTATAAATTATTATATTTCCAATTTATACTCCAAAATAAGTTTGTGATCCTTGATACAAAGTACAAGCTGTTCGAAATCATCCTGCTTATCTTTTTCTGGATTATTTCTTAGTGCCTCCACTCGTTGAATAAGTAGTCGTATATGACCTCTAACTGTTAATCCGAATATGAATGGCAAACAATCAACTAGAACATTGCAGAATACGGGTATAAGTATTATGAGAAACTGAAGAGTTGAAACTATCCTTTTTTAGTACAAGGAATACGTGTCCTTTAGATTAAATATTAATATCAGTAAACAAATTTAATATTTAATAGTTAAAACCCTTTCGTGTGGCATGGTTTGTAATTTTTTCCTTCACTGTTAAACTTTTTCGTAGAAAAGGAATATAAATATTAGAATAATCAAATAAAAAAAAATACACTGCGTTGAAGGACACACATTTTGCTTAAAAAAATATTTCAGAAGAAAGGATTGGATGAAAATAATTTAACGGAAATCGAAATTTTAAAGGAAATTTTAAGGGTCCTTAAAGTCAGGATGCTCCTTCGTACTAATAATTTTAATACTAAATATTATAAATATTTATATTAAATCTATTATCTTGCATAACTTTCGAATAGAGACGCAATAATCAAAACTTTTTATATATATTCTTGATCAGCATTAACAGCTGATTATTCATCGATTCTTTGTCTTTACATTTATAATATTTCATTACGTCAAATAATTAAAAACTTCGGTTAAGAATCGCTTGAACTTTAAGTTTATACTCTGATATTAAAACTTTCTCAATCTGTTTCGTTTAAGATGGTCAAGATGGCGTTTTCCTTAATAACTTGTGTGAGGCAAATGAATTTACTGGAAGGCGTAAATTAAAAATAATTAAAATTAAAAAAAAAAATAAACTATTCTCTGAAGGGAAAGCAATGATAATATTTGTAACTTTTGTTTGCATCATTAAAATAATTTTAATTTTTTTTCCCAATAATTAAAATGTTCCAAAAATTTGATTTGAAATTCAATAGTTTATAATGTAGAATTTGTAATTTATTTTTTTATATTCAAAAATCTTGATCTATGAATTCAACATACAACCGTCATAGCGAAAACCCGAAGCCACGACACTGAGCAAGTCTATCTGCATAAGTTTAGTGTTAATTATCCTATCATTACCAGATTTTGGCAGTTCGTCCACATCTGAAAATATATTGTGCATGTATTTTATGTTCTATAATCCAAACTTATACCTTTAAGATTACGCTTATTATTAGTATTATTTTATTTTTTTTAATTGAAATTCAAAATAAACTGCTTCTAAGTAGCGTGAAAAAAAAATCCGAAGTTTTTAATTATTTGACGTAATGAAATATTATAAATGTAAAGACAAAGAATCGATGAATAATCAGCTGTTAATGCTGATCAAGAATATATATAAAAAGTTTTGATTATTGCGTCTCTATTCGAAAGTTATGCAAGATAATATATTTAATATAAATATTTATAATATTTAGTATTAAAATTATTAGTACGAAGGAGCATCCTGACTTTAAGGACCCTTAAAATTTCCTTTAAAATTTCGATTTCCGTTAAATTATTTTCATCCAATCCTTTCTTCTGAAATATTTTTTTAAGCAAAATGTGTGTCCTTCAACGCAGTGTATTTTTTTTTATTTGATTATTCTAATATTTATATTCCTTTTCTACGAAAAAGTTTAACAGTGAAGGAAAAAATTACAAACCATGCCACACGAAAGGGTTTTAACTATTAAATATTAAATTTGTTTACTGATATTAATATTTAATCTAAAGGACACGTATTCCTTGTACTAAAAAAAAACCCTATAAATAAAGAAATTGGAAAAATACTTTTACAGTCGAATTTATTAACTGAACTAGAAGTAATCTGAAATAAAACTAACAATGGTTTTTGAACACATAAGAGAACCAGATGATGGAAAATTTTTAAAATCTCGTTACGCATACAAATATCTGGAATATGGATTGATTATAATGGGATTGAAAGCGCCACCGGTTGGAAATAAAGTTATCGATAGGCTATATACCATCTGGTCTACCATGATAATAATGACGGAAATATATTTGCCATTTGGATTTGTAATGCCCTGTATATTGAGTTTTGATACAATTTTACCAAGTGAACTTATGGGTTATCTAGCTATATATTTTAATATACCTGGCATATCTATGAAGGTTTTGATATTAATGTTGAACATTTGGCGCGTTGATAAAGCAAAGGAGATCCTCGATATAATGTATGAACGCGTCGAATCAATAGAGGAACAAACACAAGTTGAAAAATTCACAAATCGTTGTAATACTAGTACCAAAATCTATACATTCGTATACTTTACGGCCCCAATTCTAATGTATCTTAGTTCGGTATTATCTGGACATGCTCCATTCAATATATATAATCCATTTATAGACTGGCGTAAGAATAAAACAAATCTATGGATAGTTTCAACTCTTGAGTTTCTCATAATACTTATACCCGTATTCTGCAATGTTCTAGTTGATTGTTTGCCATTCATATTCGGATTAACAGTTAGAGGTCATATACGACTACTTATTCAACGAGTGGAGGCACTAAGAAATAATCCAGAAAAAGATAAGCAGGATGATTTCGAACAGCTTGTACTTTGTATCAAGGATCACAAACTTATTTTGGAGTATAAATTGGAAATATAATAATTTATACAATAACTATAAGATTCTTTCAATTTTCAGATATTGTGACAATATGCGACCAATGGTATCACGAACTCTTTTTGTTCAGTTCACGGCAATTGGATTTGTTCTAGCCTCCACACTTATTCATCTAGTATACTTTGCTAACTTTTTAACGGGTATCTCCTCGGCCTGGTATATGACAGCTTGTGTCTTACAATCCTTTCCCATTTGTTATACATGCGATCTGATTATCGATGACTGTGATGAATTGGCGATGGCTATTTTTCATTCAAATTGGATCGGTGCAGATTTACCTTATAGGAAAGCTCTTATATATTTTATGCAGAATGTTCAGAAACCAATTCAGTTTATCGGTGGAGGCGTATTACCCATTTCTTTGGCCACATATAGTCGAGTAAGATATCGGAAAAATCTTTTTTTTAATTTATTTCAAGAACATTACATTTTAGATGGTCAAGACGGCGTTCTCCTTAATCACTTGTGTCAGACAAATGAATTTACTTGAAGGAGTACAATAAAAATATTTTTTTTAAATAAAATTTTATTCTCTTTCTCCGAAAGAAAAAGAATTAAGTCATAGCTGTGACTAATAAAGAATTATATTATGCTTAAAAACTACTCAAATTATCTGTTATATTATATAATTTTATAGGAAGTTTGTTCAAAATTTATACTACATTTATATATAAATAATTTTTATATATACTTTCCCTTACTTATTTTTATAGCACATTTTGTAGCTTACAACGCGAATTGCAATATGTGACACATGAAAATAAATTCAATTATATGTATATATGTATGTGTATGTGTGTATGTGGAGATCTACCCTGCATTTTGGGTATATAGGCCAAATGCATAGCGAATGCTGTTGCCGTTACACTACCATCATCATTCTCACTCTCTCATTCTAACACTTTCGCTTACATTCTCTTTCTGCTATTCCTTTAATGTCATCAAAATCCTCTAAAAATATATTGAACATTTTGGAGATAGAGAATGAAATGATCTACCCACGCCAAGGGCATGTTGGAAAACAAAAAAATATGCAAAACTTCAACGACGACCCTTTTTGTAAAAGTGCTAACAAAATGGAGTTTGAGTTCAACATTTGGCAACGAAATTACGACGCCCTTTGGTCTCAGCTGTGTCATAAAGACCCGCATACGGCGCTATATAACTGAAGCTATATACAAATATATGTGCGTATATATATAGATCTATATATATTTACCGTTTTGTTATGTACTGTACGTAATCGTTATGTGATGTGCCCGGCGCTTTCTCTTGTTGTCATGACAGCATTGAAAATTTCAAACCCTATTTTTTGGGTTTCAAAGTCGCTTCCGATTGGATAAATGTGGGAGTATGGGTAATTACAAATAATACCATGCCATGCCATGCCTTTTAAACATACACACACACACACACACACATATATATACATGTATATGTACTGTATGTATGTATAATTTTAAATGAATTTTATGCGTAGCGCAAGCTTTGCTCTTTGAGTCGTATAGGGTATGAGACAAGGAGGCGGCTTTACATTTCTTGTGTACCACTGACACACCCTCGGGAACTAGAGATGTTACTAGTGATGGTAGCATAAACTAAAATATGCAATTATATAATGCTACAGTCACGTATTATTCAAAGCGTTACGCATCGAAATATATAGTGAGGTTTATCTTATAAAAATGTAAATTCCAAACACTTATAAATTAATATTAATATAAGGATTACATAAATCTGACCACAATTAGACTTTAAGATAAGTTTCTAAACAAAAATTTAATTTTGGAACGATTTTTCTTATGTTGATTATATGATATAGTTATAGGATTTTCATAAAATTCTTATGGGATGCATAAATCATCACTTTCAGCCCAATAACTTCGTGAATAAAAACTTTGCTTATACAAAAACTTTATTTTTAACCAATCCTTACTATGTCAGCTATATAATATAGTTCTCTGATTCTGGCATTTTGATTTAAAATCTGCTATCGATACTGATCCAAAATATAGATACTCTGTGGAGTCTTTCACTCCCTCCTATAAGCGTTATATACTACTGTCCAAATTATATCCTCTGAAAGCTTTGCACGATAATTCGTGTCCCTTTTTTTTGACAATACAATAAGATTCTGCTCCACACTAGAAATAATCGTTACGTAGCGCTGCTAAGTTGAGATTATAGTATGAGATTTTGCGGCTATTTCTACCACCATAAAGTAGCGTTAACTTGTCTTCGGTTGCGTAAATATTAAATCTTTCGAAAAAGTTTTAGCGTTACGTTAAATATCTTAAAGATATAGTATCGACAGAGTATATGCAGGGGGCGTGTTGGTTAGGGGATAGGGGGAGGGGCAGTATAAACAATATTGCCACGCTTTCACACGCAAAATATACAGGAAGTTTTTGGTTGTTTTGGTTTTCTCAACTTGCAACATGATGTGTCAAAAAGTGTGTGGCATATGTTTAGTTCCACAAAAAAAAAAATAAATAAAAGCGAAATCTTGACATTTATTTATGGCAAATTTTGCCACAATTTAGCCTCGGGTACCGTATACGATCTACGCTTCTTTATTTTTTTTTTGCCATTAATTATGAAAATTAAACTTGATGCGTGTCGTCGTCGTCGTCGTCGCGAGCGTAAAGAAGAAGACGTTGTCGCTGCTGCAGGCTCTCACATACATACATACGTAGTCTGTGCTGCTTCTTCATTGTCTCTCTTTTGTTTTTTTTTTCTTTTGCTGCATTTCCCCCGCATGTTTCGCCTACTCTTTGCATTTTTATACTTCACTTTTTTTTAACATAATTTTTATATTTTTATATTTTTTTTTTGCTTGCTTGACAGCGACAACCCTGTTCATTAAAATTAGGTCAGTGTAAAAAACACAAATACAAGCGCATAAAAGAATAAAAAAAAAAAAAAAGAAAACTAGTCTTGCGCTTTGTTTGCTGCTGCTGCTGCTGTTTCTTAGACTTCCCCTCTTTCGTTGCTTATTCTTTTGCCATTTGTGATCCTTTCAGCTAGCTAAAGAACACACACAAATACCACAACATAACAGAGACACAGTCACGCATACAGTGACAGACACGTGGGACATTTACACTGTCGAACTTATTACGCAATGGCTGAACGATCTGCCTACCTGACTTAATTATTATATCAGCGCGCAGCTTCATATCGATAGCTCGCCTCTCTCTCTCTGTCTTTCTTGTTCTCTCACATACACACAATTCTCTCAGTTTTCATAACGTTTTGTCCCTCTAGCAAAATGACGCCCAGCGCGCAGGTAGAACAATAAAAAGGCGACAACAGAAACTACGCAGTTTGACTTTGCCAGTTGGCAAACGAAGGAATGAAACAGCAGCAGCAGCAGAAGCAGAAGACAAAGACGCAGAGAGAGTGAGAGAGAGGCGCACGAAATAAAACGCAAGCGTAGCGGCGCAGCGAGGCCTTGACTTTCTGTCAAGTCCTGCGCTAGCGTTGCCTATAAGCAAAACATACAAATATTTATGCATGTGTGTGTGTGTCTGCTTGCTTAACTACAGCTATATATGTATGTATGTATGTACATATGTCTGTATATGTATGATGTACAATGTTATTTTATTTTGCTTTTGTTTTGTTTTTTGTTCACATTCTTCGCAAGGCACATCAATAACTTTGATAGAGTTGCGTTTGTATGCCTATAAATATATACAGCTCTGTACAGTGCTGGCAAGCATAATAGATACATGTACATACTACATCATGCTCTAATCTATTATTTGCCAAAACTTGAAATTTTATAATTATTTGTGCATTAAAAGCTTATATTATATGTACATACATATGTATGTATGCATATTTGTATGTACATCTGTACATTAAATGGCAGCCTACACGTGCCCTTATTTTCATATTTTTTATTGTCTTTTATTTTTCCTGGCAACACGCGCAAAGTTGAACTATACAGGACTATAAAGGGAAGCTATCGAAAACACACACGCATGCATACATACATATGTACATACGCAAACGTACATGCTGTCATACTTATGCATGCACATACATACGCACACACACACACATACATATTTACATACATACGTACGAGCAGTGAGATGTATGATGCGAAGAGCAGCACAACAGAATATTGCGATATTCAACACCAACAAAAATAAGAAAAAGAAGAAGCAGCAATAGCAGCAGCAGCAACAGCAGCGAGAAGAAACTTAACAAGCAAAAGCACAAGTTGCGGCCTAGCAGACATGAAGAACACCCTGTATTTGAAGTGTTAATATATTTAAAATGCAAAATAAATTGAAATTAAAATAAGTTGCACTTAAAAATAAATAAATATAAATAAAAATAAATATTAATAAATATAAATAATTATAAATAAATAAATATAAATAAAAATAAATATAAATAATTATAAATAAATATAAATAAATATAAATAAATATAAATAAATATAAATAAATATAAATAAATATAAATAAATATAAATAAATATAAATAAATATAAATAAATATAAATAAATATAAATAAATATAAATAAATATAAATAAATATAAATAAATATAAATAAATATAAATAAATATAAATAAATATAAGTAAATATTAATAAATATAAATAAATAAAAATACATAAAAATAAAAAAATAAATAAATAAATAAAAATAAATAAATAAATATGAAATATATAAATTGTATATAAAAAATTATAAATATGAAGAAATATAAATTTAAATAAATATTAAAATATTTATTATATTTTATACAATATTCTGTATGTACATAGATATATATGTATGTACATACATAATATTCATAACTGTAGCGCATTGAATAATTCAACGTATTTCGCATGTTTTCATTTTTGAATCAATTTTGCATTGTTTTTTTTTTCTTTCTGTTATTGCTGCCGTTGTTGTTGTTGTATTTTTTTTAATGCCTCTTTTTGTTTTGTGCTGTTCGTGTGCCATTGTATTCGCTAGTATATAAAATTTGTACATAACTGCATTTGTTTGTGTGTGTGTGTGTGTATTTTTTTTGGGCTTATGTATTTACGAAAACTGAATCACATGACAGCAGCAGCAAGAGCAGCAGTAGTAGCAGCAGCAGCAGCAGCGCCAGACGGCAATTTGAAGGGAAGCAATTCTAATCAGAACTGAACCACAAACAGAATCAATGGGTTTATGTACATGTACAAACTTGCACATATGTACATACATATGTACATCAATACAAATACATAATGTGCAGTGGCAGTTTATTGCGTGTGACATTAATTGCCACTAAGTATGTGCACAGAAAGTATAATTGCCACAGGTAGCACAGTTACGTTTCATATGTATACACTCACACTCTCACACACACACACATGTACATATTAATATGTACATAAGCTTCATAATTTCTATTCACAGCAGCAACGCAAGTCTATGCTGCGACTCGACAACCCTGTTTTTACTTTTTTTTTTTTTGCACTCTGTTGTGCCTCTTGTTTTGCCGGCTTTTTTTGCAGCACACACACACACACATATAGCAACAGTCACATATATTTATTTATCATGTCATACAAGTCGCAAGAGCAACCGTAGCAGCAGTAGTAATCGCTGTCGAACTTTTTGTATCACAATGCTGTACAACATGTTGGAGGGGAAATTGATTTTGTTGCGTCTTGTTTGAACCGCATCGAAAGTGAATTTTACTTTTATAAATTCGCTTCTTCTAAGTTCCATCATTCTTTCTCTCTTTCTCTCTGTCTCTTTCCCTTCCTAACAAACTTAATCACACTCATTCTCCCTCGCTCACACTCATACTCTACAAATTCGTTGGCAATCAGTCTTTGCTGTCTCATGCTCCACACCAAACCAACCCCCAAAATAAACTTTACCAATTTTCACCCTACCCGTCGTTGCGTGTTTTTAGCGCCAAAAACTGTTGTGAAATTTTCCTCAAATGAAAAACAAGCATTTTCCCTCATCTAGTTGCCTGCACCAGCATATTTACAGTAGTGGTGGTGGAAAGTGAAAATCAACCAACCAAACCACCCCAATACCCACCCACCCTTAAATAAATACAACAAAACATAACAACACCAAAAAAAAAAAAAAAAAGAAAAAGAAGAAAAATAACAAACCACACTTCACTGCCAGCATCGCTGCTGGCGTCGCAATATATGCTGCTATGACAGCGCTGTCGAACATTGGACAGAGCGCTGCTCGAACTTGTCGACAACGACGTCGACGTCACAAAATCCACCCACCAACACAAGCCAACACGCAACGTGTTTGTGTGCATGTTCATTGTGCTGGCAGCGCCTCAACGTCTCAGTATATATATACATGCGTGTGTGTGTGTGTGTGTGTTTTGAATTTCAGTTTCAATTTGTTGTTTCACGTTCGGCAGCGTTCGTTCGGTTCGCTGTTTACGCTGTCTGTTGTTTGGGCACTGCTCGCTGTTCGGCATTCGTGTGTACCGTTCGTTCCGTTCAGTTGGAATTTTGCTTTTGAACTGGTTGGTTGTGTTTCTGCATCGCTCTTGAATAAAGCCGTACGCCGACAGAAAAGAAATACAAATACAAAAAAAAAACAAAAAACTGAATTGTAAAGTTGTAGGCAAACACACACAGAGAGAGGCAATAGGCAAAAATGCTAAAAATGAAGCGAAGAACATAGAAAAACGGTATCGCATGCGTTTTATTTTATATACATAAAGAAAATAATATTTGTATACAATTTATTCCTGCTCACAAAATAATAATACAAAAAAAATAATAATAACTCATACATAAATCATAAATAATAAAAACGTAAATTCAAAGTGTAGTGCAAAAAATAAAAATAAAAACCGGCGACTTGTCGCTGCTAGACAATAGGGCAAAAAAAACAAACAATTTTTGTGTGTGCGAAATGTAAAGAATAATTAAACAAAAAAAAATAAAAACCTCTAAAAAATAAAAAAAAACTCAAATTTTTTTGATACTAGAAACGTGCGTTGTAAACTCAGCTCAGGTATAAATTTAGCGATATCAATAAAAAATACAAAAAAAAAATAAAAATAATTAAAAAATAAATAGACTGCAATTTACAAAAAAATAAAAAAAAAACAAAAATAATTCTACAATTTTTATACAGTTAAAAAAACAAAGAAGAAAATATCAAAATAAAAACGTAAGAAAATACAAAAAAATGAAAATAAAAATGCTGTAAAATCATTGATAAATTTTGCATTAAAAAATACACGTGCAAAAATTTATGGCGCCGCGTCGCAACAGCAGTGTTTCAACCCAGCAGCAGCAGCAGCATCTTTTTAATTATACAACAGCAACAGCAATAGCAGCAGCAGCAGCAGCAGAAACTTTAGCAGCAATTGTAAGTCCAACAACAACAACAATAACAACAACAACAGCAACAAGAACAACAAGAACAAACATGGCGCCAATGCAGCAAACTCTTAATGTTGGCGTACAATTAACGCGCTGCTGTTATCCTAACGGTGAATGTGTTAAACTTGATGCATTAATAGCACTCGATGAGCAAGGATTGGCTGAATGTGTGCGTGTACTATGCAGCAATGAGAATTGCAATGTCGGACAATATATGCATCGAGATTGCTTTGACCAATGGGAGGCGACGGTATTGCAGCAATTAAAAACGAACAGTAGAGGGCGCGGCTGGTCAGAGCGACAGCGTCAACAGCAATTATGGACTAAAAAGGGCTACGATTTGATCTATAAGAATTGTAATTGTAAATGTGGGCGTGGTCAGCTACGTAAAGATGTTGATTGGCCACCAAATGGTGTTAGTTTTACAACACGTTCCACAACAACTGCAACAATTATTAATAACAATAACAACAACAACAACAACAATAATAATGAGGATGATGATAAGAAAAAGGCTAAAAAGAAGCGTAATCGTAATGGCAGCGGTAGCAATAGCAACAACAACAATAACAACAACAATCAGAAACAATCTGTTGTTGCCTTAACGCCTTTAAATACAAATATTGGCAATTTGACGCCAAATCCAAATGTTGGCGTAATTGGCTCTGGGCTGCCGCATAACAACAGCAACAACAATAGCAACAACAATGGCAACAGCAGCAATATTAATAGCAATGGCAACAATAGCAGCAACAATATCTTGCAACCAAGTGTTGTTGCCACTTTGAGCAACATACTTATGAGCAGCAACAACAACAACAGCAGCAGCAACAACAGCAACAACAACAATAATATTTTGGGTCTAGATTTGCGTGCTCGTGCCGGCAGCCTAAGTTCCAGTTCAGGCTCCAGTTCGCCATCGGCTAGTGCATCGCAATCAAGCGCCGATATATCGTTATCGCCAGTGCAACAACAACAACAACAACAGCAGCAGCAGCAACAACAGCAGTTGCACTTGCAGCAACAACAGCAGCAACAATTGCAATTGCCAAGTGTTAACAATAATTACGCCAGCAACTTGCTGCTACAACATAACGGTTTAGGTTTGACCAAAAATCTATTGCCAGCACAGCAACAACAGCAGCTGCCAACGCTATCAACGCTGCCACAGTTGCCATCATTGGCCAACATCAGCAACTTTAAGCCATTGGCAAGTTTCGATCAGCAGCAAATTGTGCAGCAGCTAAAGAATAAAGAAGTTGAAATCTATTCGGAACGTGTGCGGTAAGTCTATCTATCTCTTTCTATCTATCTTTACGTAATACTCTCTGTGTGTGTTTGTGTGTTTGTGTTTCCATTAGATTTGTCATTTTTGCTTGCCGCAAATGAAATTTCCCCAACATGTGGCCAACAAAATGTCAATAGAATTTCAATATTTGTTGTAGAAATGGAAAAGAATAAAAATAACATGAAAAAATACTTTCAGTGTTACACTGTGCGACAAAATTTTAAGAAATGTTAAAAAAAAGAATATTAAAAAAAAAAAATTATAAAACATAAAATAAATAAAATAATAAAATAAAAAATTATAAAAATAAAAAAAATTGGAAATTCATAAAAATAAAAAACAATTTAAAAAAAAAATAAAAAAAATTTTTAAATATAAAAATAAAATAAATATAAAATTATAAAAATAAAAAAAATAGAAAATACATAAAAATAAAAAAATAGAAAATACATAAAAAGAAAAAACGATAAAAATAAAATAAAAAATAATTTAAAAAATATAAAATTATAAAAATAAAAAAATATAAAAAATAAAAAATACATAAAAATAAAAAACAATTAAAATAAAAAATAAAAAAACTTTTAAAAATAAAATTATAAAAATAAAAAAATATATGAATAATAGAAAATACATAAAAATAAAAAAGAAGAAGAAATAAAATAAATAAAAAATTATAAAAATACAAAAATATAAAATTATAAAAATAAAATTAAATAAAATGAAAAATAAATAAAAATATATAAAAACTTATAAAAATAAAATTAAATTAAAAATAAATAAAAATATATAAAAACTTATAAAAAACAAGTTGAAAATAATAAAAATTGCATTTCAATTAATTTTTGCTTGTAATTTGTAATTTGTAATTTTCTAAAAAAAATCTTTCAACGTCTAAAAAAATTTAATGAATAAACATTAAAAATTTTGTGCACAAAAAAAATTGCTGGCCCATAATTCTGCCGATATTTATTTGTTGTCTCACGAATAATTAAGAAATTGTTATGTTCATTAAAATATGCGAAAATTTGTTAGAATAGTAACAATAATGTTAAATAATAATAATTTCGGTTATTTTATTTTTTTTTTTTGTCATCTAGTGTTATTAAGCAATTTTATTGTTTGTTGTTGTTATTGCTGCTGTCGCTGGCTGCATTGCTTATATAACCTTGATAATTGCGATCTTCTATCTCACTTACTCTTTTTGCCTAAAAAAAAACAGCTGCACAAAAAATTCAATATTTGTATCAAACAAAAAAAAAAAATAATAATAATAATAATAAATAATTTTGTTTGTATAAATTTGTATACATTAATTTTTTATTTTTATTTTTTTTTTGGCAATTTCTTTGCTTAAAATATATTTTTTAAGGAAGTTCACTTGCAGCCGTATGCAAATTAAGCAGACAAATTGACTCCCAGCAGCTTAGCAACTATCTCGCTCACACACACACACACACACATACATGCATGCAGGCATACGCTGAACTGACGTTGCAGCGCAGTCAGCAGTCAGCAGTCAGTGCTTTTGCTTTGCGCTTGTTATTTCCTTTTTCGTCGTACATTTATTATTTTTAGTAGTCAATGCGTGAGTGTATGTGTATGTGTGTGTGTGTGTATTACGAGTTTCACTTTTGTCGATTTCAATTTTTGTACAATTTTGCTCTTTTTCACGACTTTAGGTCAAGGTTTGACAGTTTGCCTGAGCGCACTTTAGCTGCGCCTACCCACCTTCACACCCCTCCTCTCTTTCGCACTCATCATTAACACGCTCTCTCACTGACTGATTCATGCACACACACACACACTCTGTCTCTGTCTCTCACTCTCTCTTAAAATTTCTGCCGCTGCCTGCAATTGCAGTTGAAGATTGAAGCTTTGCTCTAGCACATGTTAAATTGAAAATATATATATATTTATATATATATATGTGTGTGTGCACATATGTGATTGTATATATATATATATATGTATATGTATATGTATATATCTCAAGTATATTCTTTTATTTTCGTTATGCCCAATTTTAATATTTCCGTTTTCAATGCGAACGCGTCGTCGAGCACATTAAAATTTATTCCAGCTCGATAAAAACACACACACACATACAAATTCACATATACACAAAAGCAAACGTCGAAAAAGGCAAAAGAAGCAGCAGCAGCGGCAGCGGCAGCAGCAGCAACGCGGCAGAAGAAGCTAAAGCATAGAAGAAAGAAAGAAAAAAAAAAATTTAGATCGTGTTTGTGTATTTTTTTTTTTTGCTGCTTGTTGTTGTTCGCCTTTTGCTTTTATTTCTTGTTGTTGATTATTTCTCTATTTATTTGCCGCTTCTCTTTTATTCTCTCTCGTTTTGCATAGAACAGATCACTCTGTGCTCTCTCACTCTCTCTCTCTCTCTCTCACTCTTTCACACTGTATAGATTAGCTGAGAGTTTATGCTTTTCTGTTTTTGCTTGAATTTCAAGTGCTTTTTGTTTTGTTTTTTTGCAACCCTCAAATAGCAAGAAGAAGAATAAAGCATAACAAACGAAACTTCTTCTAATTCCTTTTGGCATAAGGCGCGTTAAGCTTCATTCAGCTTCTCTTCTGTTTTTCGCTCTGTTTTTGCATTCCGTTTTTTGTATGCTGTCCAGTTTTCAAGGCCGTAAATTTTTGTTTTCATTCTCTGCTCACATTTCGTTGTTTCTTCTTTAACCTTATATTTCTACTGTGATTTTTTTTTTTATTTGTTGTTGCTTTTGATTTTGATCTGTTTTCGTCGCCTATTGTATATATGCGCGCGCTCTCTCTCTCTCTCTCTCTCGCTCTTGCGCTGCATTCTCGTTGCGCTTATCAGAAATATGAGACAATAATAAAACAGTAAAAGCAAAAGAAATGAGAAAACCGGCTGAATATTTTTTGTTGTTGTTGTTGTTGTCTTTTTAATTCATAAAAGCAAACAAATTTTTTTCTTTATCACATTTTTTGTGCATTTTCGTTGTTGTTTTCTTCTTCTTCTGCTTCTTCTTGTTGAACTGCTTCTTATTCTGCTTTATTTTTTTTCTTCTGTGTTTTGCTTAAATTTATTTTCGTACGCTATTTTTAGCGCCACACGCGCTTCTTAATGATAAACAAGATTTTTGTTTTTGTTTTTGTTTTTTTTTCTTGATCAACGCTTTTTTATTTTTTTTTTACTTACTTTCATTTTTTTTTTTTTTTTTGCCTTTTAAAATTTATTTATTATTAAAATTCAATACAAAATAATGAAGTTAAACAAAAGAGAGCGAGACAGAGACAGAGAGTTTGAGTATATAAATGAGTAATAAAATCTTTAAGGCGCGCTATCTCCCTCGCACACACACACACAGTTTTAATATTTGTGTGTTTGCCGGCATTTTCTTTATGTATTTGAACATTCAATGTCAAGGTTAAGATTCATTTTATGTATATGAGTGTTTGTGTATGTATGTGTATGTGTGTGTATGTGTGTGTGTGTGTGAGTTTTTGTTTTTGTTGTTTTGCGCTGTTTTGTTTTTTTGTGATTTTTATTTTATGCTCTCTTTCGCTTTTGCCTAAAGCAAAACTTTTTATTACTTGTTGTTGTTGTTGCTGCTGATGTTGCTGTATTTGTTGCTGTGCAGAAAAGCTCTTCCTGTTTGAAGCACATAAACAACAACAAAAACAATAACAAAAACAATAGCAAAATAAAAACAATATTAAGAAGATTTCTCTCTCTCTCTCTCTCGCTGCTGCTGTTGTGTGTGTGTTTTGCTGTCTGCAAATGATTTATGTTCCAGTTACCTCTGTTCCCCCTGCCAGCAAACAGTCCTTCACAGTCACAGTCGCAGTCTCTCTCTCACACTCAGCGCTGTTGTTGGCGCTGGCGCTGGCGCCCGTTGTTGTGATTAGTCATGCTCTATGTGTTGTTGTTATAGTCCCGCTTCCGCTACGTTTCAACTCCCACTCTCTTTGTCTCTCTCTCTCTCTCTCTTTTGCCTCATTCATTTCATTTCGCATAAAAATGCAAATGTCAGAGCATCGTTTTACACCCACGTGTTGCCTTCGTTAACATCGTTGTTTCGCGTTCATCGTTTCTTTGCTTCGTTTACAAAATGCGTACAAAATCTATTGCTAGTTAATTCTATGCCCTTCCCCTTTGAGGCTGCTGTCTCGTTTCCCTTCCATTTCATTCCTTTTCAACAAGAACAAAATATGGCGCGCGCACAATTGCAAATAAATTGTGTAAGGCAACGCGCGTTGTGCTCACACAACCGATTATAGTTGCAACAACAAAAAACAACAACATAAATTTTAAATAATAATGAAAAACAAAAATACAAAAAAAAAAAGCAATTGCGTTTTTATTTTTATCGACGGCAACAACCAAATGTTGTTGCCATTCCGTCGAGCACGCGGAAGTCGGGCGCCTTACGGTGTGAAAAACTAAACTTTAACAGCGACGCACAGTAAATACTAGGCTCGACTATCAGATACCCGGTGAGGAGATTTACATTTTACAAAAAAAAAAAATATATTAATTATTAAAAGCAAAAAAAAAAAAAAAAATTTGAATTCAATTTTATTATTTTTTTTTTTTTTGGCAGTTTGTGATACCCCATAGATATGTAGAAAATTACTAGGGTATTACGCAAATTAACAACTTTCGCACGATTTTTGTTGTTATTATTATTATTAATATTATTATTATTATTATTATCGGTTCTGTTTGGTGTACATCTGGCGGCAGACGACGTAATCTTTGAGACTTCTACTTAGTCGAATCCATGCGAAACCAATATAAATGAATTCCCTTACAACAACTACACTTCCCGCGCATATCGTTCCATTATATGTATTTGCCGTATTGCTCTATAGTAGTAAAAATTATGAAATACTGTTGTGTTATTGCGGCAAGTCGAAACAATGTCATATGAAAATTTTTTTGTTTTTGCCAACATTTTGTTGAAATCTCTCCGTCAATAACGGGTGTCATTTGTATGTGTGTAGTATTCATTCGTAGTATTCATAATATTCTCATATAGCACTAATTGAGCACGTACTAAAACTGTCGTCTAGACTTGAAGCATTAAATCTGCAATATTAAAAAAATTAACATTGCTTTTTTTTCATCTCTTTCTCTCCTTATGGCGGAAATATTACATCAATTGTTGTTATTTTGAGTGTGAAAAATTGAATGATATGAATATTCTTTATATAATATAATATAGTGAAAAATATATACATATGTAAATATATTTTTGTGTAAGGTTAGGTATCTTTATAGCGGAGGCCTCAACCAAGCATGACATCAAATGGTTTTAAATCTATTTAGTTTTTATTTTATTTTTATTTTTTTTTGTTCTTCTGGTTTTTCTTTTGTGATATATAGTGGCGCTTCGAGGTTAACTAAGTTAATAAATTTATTATTTTAATTACGGAAATATTGTGTATTTATTTAATGCACAAAAAAAAATAAAATAAATAAATTTTACAGTATAGAAATTTTAATGCTAATGCTGCCCACAAAGCATTTTTGCAAATTTTGCAAGTGCTAAAGAAATGGATATGGGAAAGGGGCGTGGAGTATGGGGTATACGTACGGTGTGGTAATTGTTCTGCTTTGAAAGGAATCTTTTTGTTTTCAGAATTAAATCAAGTATGCATGCCACAGAGATTGTGTGGCTCTGTCCCCCTATCCCCATACTCTCCCTACTGTTCCTTTCTTTGCTGCTTGCTTTTATCCTTTTTAGACATTGCCTACACACACACACACACACATACACACACCTGACCGCAGAAGCTATTAATGAAATCTTTTGCCAAAAACATACGCATGACACAGCACATACACCACAGATATAGGCACGCACAGACAAGCATAGACATGCATACATACACACTCATGCAAATGTAGCTTTGGAAGGCTCAGCAATAAACTGAATCCCACACAGAGATTACATTTATGCATGGCACCAAAAATAAAAAATTACCCAGCGGGAAAATGCATAGTGACAAAATGTAAGCAGAAAAATTATAAAACTTGCATTGATTTGTCAAGCACCTGAAATTGCATGACTTTAAGTTACTTTTCAGTTCACTTGTTCGCCGCTGGGTGCAGTTCCCATTTCCCATTCGTCTCTCTCTCTGTGCTGGCTGGCATGGCATGGCAGCGCGCCTACGCTGTTATAGAGAGACATGCATGCATGTGTGATGATTGAGTGCAGCGCCTATCGAATAGAGCGCGCATGTCTGTGTCTCACTTCTCACTGTTCCCCCCCCCCCCCCACTTATTGCTTGCACTGCTCTCTCTCTCTCTCTCTTACTGTCATACACACACATATGTACATAGAGCTGATGCTTCATTCTTATCCACAATGCGCCAGTCGCATTTTCATTGCCAACAGACAATGCCAGGGCAACTTCAATACACACACACACACATATACAACACCCACCAGCAGCTGCAATATACACACACACACACACACACACACACATACAAATGCAAATATTTGCTGGGCTTTGGCAACTTGAAAGGCTTCACTTCAGTTGGCTCAGCATTTTCGCAGCTACGTTTGTTTCCTGTTCTTGTTGCTGTTGCTGTTGCTGCTGCTGTTGGCCATAAGCCAGCTCCTTTTGCCTTTGTATATGTGTTGTGTTTATCAGTATCTGTCCCTCTATGCGAGTGTGTGTGTGTGTGTGTGTCTGTATGCTTTTAGGCTTTTATGCAAGCCGAACGAGGCGAGGCACAAAGTCGCAGCCAGAGTCAGAGTCAGGGCCAGGGCCAGGAACAGTATCAGGCGCGCTTTGGCGTCGACCTCCACTGCAAGCTGAAATTGCAATCAATATTGCTCTGGCTCCATTGTATAGTTGTTGTTGTTGTTGTTGCTGTTGTTGAGCAGCTGCCAGACAAAACACAAAAAAAAAAAAAAATAAAAATAAAATGAAAATGAAAAAAAAAAAAACCTGGCAACAGTAAAAACCAGGAGGCTCGTAAATGAAAGCAGCGGCGCGCTGTGAAAGAATGAAAACAGCAAAAAAAAAAAAGAGAAAAAAATACTGACATGTACATTGAGTATATGTATATTCATATGTACATATTCATACACTCAAACATTCACATACTCATTCATATTCACATGCAACACTGTCCCTAGAGCCATGGCTGAAATGATGGCAGTAAGAGAGAGAGAGAGAGATAGTAAGAGAGAGAGTAGTGCAGCAAAATGTTGCCTGCGTGAATACACATCACTCGAATATTCACATTTATTCACAAACACACACTCACTAACATTCACTTGGCTTGCAAATGTTTGTTTGTCTCCTATTTGATATCCATTAAAACGATTCACAGTTTTGCCACATGCCACATGCCACCAACCAACCCGCCACCCATGACTCTTTGCAATCTGCATGCAAATGCATTGAGTGAATGTCTCTTTCTCTTCTACTCTCTCTCTCTCTCTTTCTACCTCTCTCTTTCTATTGCTCTGCACATTTGATTTGCAATTTGTGTCGTTTTTGCATCCTTTTTCTTTTTCTTCTCTCTACACTTTTATTTTTCATTTATTTTTGGCCACAAACGATACAAAAGTGGGCGCTGCTGCAGCCACAGGGCGTGGCATACTCATAAATCAGTTTTGTTGATTAGATATAAAAAAAAAATGAAATATTTTACTAGCAAAAAGTGTCGGCAAAATTTTTAGCAGTTTTATTTTTTTTTCCATTTTATTTTCAGTTTATATTTTTTTTTATTTTTTTTTTTTTTTTTTTTAACATTTTTGAAAATAATTGAAAAAAAAAATTTTATATATGAAATTTTGCTAAATAAAAATTTGCTAATAATTTTGCATAATTCTTTAGAAAATTTAAAGAATTTTCATAGTTTTTCCATTGCATTTTCCACATGCAACTTTTTCTACGTATTGCAAATTTTTTCATTTGAAATTTTTTTTTTTTTCCTGCTGCTGCAAAGCTTTTGCAATTTATGCTTCATTATTATTATATTTCTTGGATTCACACACACACACACACACATACATACACACTTGGCTTAATTATGTTGTAAAAATGAAAACATGTTTTTGTTTTCTTCTTCATCTTCGTCTTCTTCTTCTCTGTTTTGCCTTTGGGGGCGATTAACAACAAAATTTGTTTGCCCTTTTTTTTGGTTTTTAGTTTCTTTTTTTTTTTTTTTTTTGTTGGCTTGCAGTGCAACGTTGCGTGGATGATCGACTGTGCCACGCCCATGCTGCTGCTTTTAAGGGGGCAAAAAGTAAAGGCATTAAAATGCATTTGGTTTAGGCTACAGAATAAAAACAACAACAACAACAACGGAAACATGAATGTATTTATATTTATTTTGCTTTTTCATCGTAAAAATAATTTGCTTTTATTGCCATAAAGAGAAGAAAAACCAAAAAAAAAAAAAAAAATTGCTGTTGTTGTTGTTGCTGTTGCTGCTGCTGCTGTTATGCTTGCTAATGTTGCATGCAACCAAAAAAAAAAAAAAAAAAATTGAAGAAATGAAAAGAAGAAAAAGAAAACGAAAACGAAGGCAATCGTAACGCATTTTATGTCCTCGTCATGCTGTTTGGGGGCTAACTTTAATTTGGGGTCTGCCGTAAATCCGCAAAATCAACGCCACATGCTGCTGCCTGCTGCTGCTGCTGCCATTCAACATTCAGCTATAACCCATTAACCAAAAAAAAAACCAACAACAACAACAACAACAGCAAATACTGTAATGCATGTTGCAAAACTCTTGAGGAGTCTCTCATATCAAGTCGCGCATTGAGCGCTGCCCCTGCAGCAGCATGTGTCTCGCCGTTGCATTGGCTTTGCCGTCGCTGTTGTCCTTTCTTTTTCAATGCCATTGACATTTGCCAATGCGACCATGCCCCCTTGGGGCACTTATTCAATTAAACAAAACGCCAAAAGTTGTTACAAAAAATAAAAAAAAATATATATATATTATCATTGTATGTGTCTAGACTAACAGATACTCTGTAATCTGCAAAACTTTAATTGTAACAGTGAAAGTTTCAAATGTTTCAGGGCAAAAGTTTAAGTTAGCTATGAGATGAGTTTTTTTTTAGGATTTAGAGAGAAAGAAGAGAGAGAGAGAGAGAGTGTTGTGAGGGAGAGAAAGAGACAGATTAGAAAGAGAGAAAGAGAGAGAGAGAGAGAGAGAGAGAGAGAGGGGTAACATATAAAGATAAAAGAGAGAAGTTATGGAGACAGAGGTGAGTGGGGGAGATTAGTGAGATCGGAGAGAGATCACAGAGAGAGAGCGAAGAGATTTCAGAGAGAAAGAGAGAGAACAATATCAGATGGAGAGACAGAGATCAGAGGAATAGAGAGATCAGAGAGAGAGAATGAGTGAGAGATCAGAGAGAGAGAGAGAAATCAGAGAGAGAGAGAGAGAGAGATTCAGAGACAGAGAGAGAGCGAGATCAGAGAGAGAGAGATCGGAGTGAGAGTTCAGAGAGAGATGAGAGAGAGAGCGGAGAGATATCAGAGAGAGAGAGAGATCAGACAGAGATCACAAAGAGAGAGAGAGCGGAGAGATATCAGAGAGAGAGAGAGAGAAATCTGAAAGAGATTAGAAAGAAAGAGAGATCAGATGGAGATAGATCAGAGGGAGATCAGAGAGAGAGAGATGAGAGAGATCAGAGGGAAGAAGAGATCAGAAAAAGAGAGAGAGCAGAAAGAAAAAGAGAGATAGAGATGAGTGGGAGAGTGATGAGAGACAGAGAGTGAGTTGAGAATGAGATCAGAGAGAGAGAGAGAGAGAGAGAGATGAGAGAGAGAGAAAGAGAGAGATGAGAGAGAGAGAAATCAGAGATAGAGAGAGAGAGAGATCAGAGACAGAGAGAAAAAGTGACCGAGTGATCAGAGAGAGAGATCAGAGGGAGAGATTAGAGATATCGGAGAGATCAGAAAAAGAGAGAGATGAGAGAGAGAAAGAGAGATAGAGAGATACAGATAGAGTGAGAGAGTGATGAGAGCCAGTAAGTGAGTTGAGAGTGAGATCAGAGCGAGAGAGAGAGACAGATCAGAGAGAGATGATAAAGAGAGATGAGAAAGATAGATATGAGATAGAGAGAGAGAGGGGAAAAGAAGGACATAGTAGTGTAAAGAAACAATTGAGAAAAAAGGAGAAAAATAAAAATAGAAAAAAAGAGAAAGATAAAAATTATAGAAAAGAGAGAGAGAGAGAGAGAGAATAGCATGCGAATTTGTTAACTAGCCTTAAGATAAATTTCTATTGCAAAGAATTTTGTATAAAAAAATATTTTGCACTCCTCAATAACTAACTGATAAGCTCAAACTGTTGTGGAGTATAGAGAGTGAGAGAGTGAGGGAGAGAGGGTGAGAGAGAAAGAGAAAGCATGTTGCAGTTGAAGCATATGTCCCCCAGTTGCTGCATTAACCGATCAAAAGTCATGAAGCGTCAAATTGTTATGTGTGCAAAAGATGGAAAAGCAGAAGTAGAAGTAGAAGGAGAAGGAGAAGTAGAAGGAGAAGGAGAAGTTGAAGGAGAAGGAGAAGGAGAAGTAGAAGTAGAAGTAGCAGAAGTAGAAGCAGAAAGAGAAGTAGCAGTAGATGAAAGAAAGATAGAAATATGACAACGGTTATGGCACAAGAGCAACGCAATCAGTCGTGACAGACAGACACACAGAGAGACAGACAAAGAGACAGACAAACAAACAAATAGAAGGAAATAATGATGAGATAGAAGTATAGACAGACGAAGAGAGAGACAGGGAGAGACAGTCGGTGAGAGAGAGAAGAAACTAAAGTGGAATCTAAGCACTTGCCATGCTTTCTCACTGACTGACTGCAGCTAAATAGATATTATATAAGCATAAAGAATATGTTTTTCTTGCCGCTAGCTAGACAAAAAAGAAAAAACAAGAAAAAAAAAAAGACTGTAAGAAATTGAAGAGCAGCCTTTCGCCTTGCGTCTCATGCTGCTGCCTCTTCAGCATTATTCCCCACAACATATTACATGCAACATCTACATTCACTTGAGAATGAACTAAACAAGCTAATAATCATAAAACCAAATGACTTTGAACGCTCAAACAGTCGCTTGCTCTCTGCTCTCTACTCTCTCTACTCTTCTCTCTCTCTCTCTCAGTTATCTCTTTGCTTGTTTGTCTATGTTTGTCTTGGTTTTGTCAGCAGCAGCAACAGGACTTGTTATGTCGCAGGATAATGCCGCCAGGGGGGTTTGGCAGTTGGGGGTCATGGCGCAAGCATCCGTTTTGTATTTGGGAGGCGACAAAAAAATCATCAACATTATCATCAACATCAACATCAACATCAAGTTTCAGAGTGTCGATTAAAATTTAAGCTTCATTTGCTCTTTCACAGTCGCTGCTGCTGTTGCTGTTGCTATTGTGGGCGTGGGCGTGGCTGCATGCCTCACTGACTGCATGAATGACTGACAATATGAATGAGCTGTGATTGAGTAGGTGTCAATAATCGTTGAGGTTTTTTTTTTAGCCTCGTCTTCTTCTTCTTGTTATTGTTGTTATTGTTGTTGCCATAGTTGTACTTATATGTATATAGTACTTGATATGTTGCATATACCATATGTGCGTGCAACAAGCGTGAATATTCTTGCATGTGGCATATTGTTTTGCAGTTAATGCAATTTTCTTGGAAAAAATAACTTGAAAAATTGAGCATAGAATGAAATACTGGAAGATGCATATATGTATATAGAGGAAGATGATATATATGCAATGGAAGATGAAGCATGATTGAGCAAGATTTATATAGATGATATATAGAAAGATATAGAACGATATACATAGACATGGCAAAATATAGAAAGGGAAATCATGAGAAATACAGGAAAATAATGAAAGATACAGGAGAATATATCTAGATATATAAAAGCTACATGAATATATATATAAAAAATATATAAAAGATGAAGAATGATAGAGAAACATATGGAAATTTATAGAAATTTATATGGAGATGTAAAGATTTATAGAAATATATAGGAAAATATAGAAAAATATAGGAAGATATAGACAGACATATAGAAAGATGAAGCAAGATAAATACATAAAAATTAAGGAAGATGCAGGAAGAAATATCTAGACATATTTGAAGCTACATGAATATATATAAAGTTATATAAAAATATATGTACTGATATACTGATGTATGATATTGAATGATTTTGAATGAAAAGAGAAGATATAGAAATATATCGCAAAATATTTAAGCATGTATATTTTTTAAATAAAAATATTCAGATATTGCTAGAGATACAAGATCAAGATATTGAAACTTTATTGAAGTCGCTCATGTGTATTGAAAGTTATAGAAAAATATAGAAAAATATATAAAAAATATATAAAAATAAATAAAAATATATAAAAATATATATAAATATATAAAACTATATAAAAATAAATAAAAATATATAAAAATATAAAAAATATATAAAAAAATATAAAAAATATATAAAAAAATATATAAAAAATATAAAAATAAATAAAAATATAAAAAAAAAATATAAAAAATATATAAGAAATATATAAAAAATATAAAAATAAATAAAAATATAAAAAAAAATATAAAAAATATATAAAAAATATAAAAATAAATAAAAATATAAAAAAATATATAAAAATAAATAAAAATATATAAAATTATATAAAAATAAATAAAAATATATAAAAATATATAAAAAAAATATGTAAAAAATATATAAAAAAAAAAATATATAATAAATATATAAGAAATATATAAAAAATATGAAATTAAATAAAAATGTATAAAAATATATAAAAATACACAAACATATTTTACAAATATATAAAACTATATACAAATATATAAAAATTAATAAAAATTTATAAAAATATATAAAAAATAAATAAAAAATATATAAAAAATATCGAAAAATATTTAAAAAAAAAATTAAATTATAAAACTTAAAAATAAATAAAAATATATAAAAATATATTAAAAATAAATAAAAATATATAAAAAATAAATAAAAATATATAAACATATTTTACAAATATATAAAACTATTTAAAAGTATATAGAAATATATAAAAAATAAAAAATAAATATGTAAAAATTAAAAAAAAATATATAAAAAAAAATAAAAATAAATAAACATATTTAACACATATATAAAACTATATAAAAATATATTAAAATATATAAAAAATATATATAAAAAAAGTGAAAACTTATAAAAATATATTAAAAGCCTATAATAAAATATTTGACTATAAATTTCAATTATTAATTGAATTTCGTTGCAACTTAATTAAAAAATTTGAGGTTGAATTTTAAAGCAACATTTCAACTTCATTTTACTTGCCTGAACTTCCTCAACTGCCAAACATAGAGAGAGAGAGACGTGAGAGAGAGAAAAGAGACATGAGAGTGTGATGTGAGACGCTTAAAATGTTTCTTGCACTGTGAAGTTCATGTATCAATTATCAAAGAGTTGTTGCCACCATACCCCACCTCATTCCCCCTCTCACTCTATAGACAGAAGCTTAAAGCAGACAAGCAGCACAACTCCCACAAAACTTTCTCACGCCATAATTTGTTGCAATGTTGTTGGCAACCCAATCACCGATATAATTAATAATAATAGCAATAGTAAGCAACAACAACAACAACAACAATAACTAGAGTCAGGCCAATGAGCTCTGGCAATGATCGTCGACATTGTTGTTGCTGTTGTTGCTGCCCCGTTGCTCTGCTTCGTTGAATGCGTCGAATTGGCGGCGGCTTGTTGAAAGGCAGCGCACAATATAAAATTGCAATGTATCTATTGCAATAACAACAATAACAGCAAAACAACTGTTACAACAACAACATAAAAAAAAAACAGTTTGTTGAACTTCTTGAGGCGCCAGCAACAATTAAAAAAAATAAATGTAAAAATGTAAAAAAAAAAATATATATAAATTTATAAAGACAGAAAGACAGAAAGAGAGCGAAAATGCCGCTCACTAAATTGTCAGTTGATTCAATTAAAAATATAAACTACAACAACAATTACAGCTGCAACAGCAGCAACAGCAGCAACAGCAGCAGCAACAACAACAACGAAAAACTATTGCACAGCGACCCAGCAACAGAAAAATTAATGAAAGATATGAACAGATCTTTAACAGCCTGTCGATCGGTACCGTCCCCCATTACACACACTTGCACACACACACACACACTCTCACTACACACACTCTGCACACACACTCTCACACATTTCTCATATGTGACGCTGTCCCGAAAAAGGCAACTTTCACTTTCCGAGTGCATATGCTGTGCTGCATTGAATACTCGTCCCCTCCCCATTCCATTCCATACCGTTCCATTCCATTCCATTCCGTTTAGTTTACAACAGGCAACTACAACAAAAAAAAAGAAAAAAAAAAATTGATAATAAAAATGCAACATTTATTGCAATCGTTCGTTGTGTTGCTCTTGTTGCTCTTGTTGTTGTTTTTGTTGTTTGTCGCTTCTCGTCTCGCGATCTTTACGATGTCCCCGAAAATTCAAGCTTCAACTTGAAAACTGCATCAAAAAAAATAAAAAATAAAATCGTTGTCCGTTGTTTTTGTCGTGCTACACTTTCGTTTTTTTTTTTTTTTTTTTTTTGGCGCCCAAATAAAGTCTTGATATCTAAAATTTTATTTAATTTTTATGAAAAGTGCATATAAAAAAAAAATAAAGAAAGAAAAAAAAAATTGCATTTGTCTCTGAGATTGAAATCAATGCAATATAAATCGATAAATTGCCTACGCTTAAAGAAAGTTCATAATAAAAATAAATCGAAAATGTTGCAATTATATTGATGCGTAGCTGAGATTCAAATTTTAGATTGTATTTTATTATAGAAAGTTTTAAGATATAGAAAAAAAAAAATACAAAAAAAAAAATAAAACATTTAGGAATAATTTTATAATTATAGAAAATATAGTTTTTTTTTTAAGATTTAGGAAAAAAAAATAAATAAAAATAAAACATTTAAGAATAATTTTATATATATAGAAAATATAGTTTTTTTTTTAGTTTTTCATTTAAGAAAATTTAAAAAAAAAATTGTTTTAAGTATGTTTTAAAAATTATTATTTTTTTATTTTTATATTATTTTTTTTAAATATATTTTTTTTGCATTATTATTATTTTTTTCTTTTTTATTCTATTTTTTGTTTATAATTTTTATTCGATTTTTTTTATTATTTTTATTATAATTTTCTTTTATTATATTTTTTTTTTATTATAATTTTTTTTATTATTTTTTTTATTAACATTTTTTTTATTATAATTTTTAATTTTTATTTTTAAATCTTTTTAATTTCATTACATTTTTATTTTTTAATTTTTTAATTTAATTTATCTTATTTTTTTTAATAATTTTTTTTTTATTAAGTTTTTTCATTTTTTCTCTGTTATTTAATTTTTTATTTTTATTATTATTGTTTTTTTTTACTATTTTTAAAATTTTTAATATTTATTATTATTTTTCTTTATTTTTAATTTATTTTTCTCCATTTTTTGTACTAAAATTAAAATTTGTATTAAAAACAAATAGGCAATGCTAACTGCTACCCTGCTTAAATTTACAGGGTATTTAAAGACAAAGCATACTTCTTGAGCATAATGTGCGAATGGTGGCCTATAAAATAATATGTATAACAATTTTGTTCAGGGCTTCGCTTCGTTGACCTCAAATAAGCATTCAATGTGTTGTTTGTATTGAAATTCCTTTACTTTTGCTGCTGTCTGTTGTCTGTTGCCTGTTACTGTTGCTGCTGCTGTTGTTTTTATAATTGCTGTGCCACAAAAAAAAAAAGAAGAAAAAAAATACAAAAAATGCTTTGCATAAATGTTGAAAAGCAGCGTTTCGCTCGCGTAAATAAATAAAAATAAAGAGTTCGCCTTTTGGCCATTTTGGCAAATGTCCTGCAATAATTTTTACAGCCGCTGACAGCAACAACAGCAGCAGCAGCAGCAGCAGCAACGGCAATTGCAACAACAATGACAATCAAGTAAAGAAAAGAAAAAGAAAAAAAAATAAACTGAAATGATGTTGCACATGGCCATGTTGCATGACTTTGTAAACTTGAAAGTCAGTTCGAAGTTCGGGAACAAGTCGTCGACGAAGTCGTCGTCGCCGTTGTCGTCGTAGAGTCGTTCAAGTAGTCGCTCGAGTCTTTATTTTTATTTTTTTATTTTTTTTGTACTGTTTCTCTGTCTGTCTGTTCATACGTTCGTCTGTCTTGTTTATGCACGCGATAAAATTGCTGTTAACAAAAAAAAAAAAAAAAAAAAATAAAAATAAAAGCTACAAAAAAAAAATTAAACTTCACACTGTAAAAAAATAACAACAAAAGCCTTGAAAAGCCGTTGCCACGTTTTGCGGTTGCGACTGCCTTTTGTCGTTGCTGTTGTTGGCATTGTAACTGGGCCTTAATCTTAAGGTAGCATCTGCTGACGACTGATGCTATTTACGCTGCTGCCCTGCAGCCCTCACACTCCTCCTTCTCCCCCACGTGCCAGCTGAACTTAACTCAATGGCATTTCATTGTGCATCTTGAAGCCAAGTCTTGCGTCTTATCAGCTTATAAGTAGGCAGCGGAGGCCTATGCCATAAATATTGCAGTCCAGAAGTACGAAAAAATACGTATTATTATTATTATTATGCGAGCAATATGCATTGGGGATTGAAACTGTCACAGTGACTTTTCGACGGTGGGGTGTGCCGTGGCGTGGCGTGGCAGTGTTGCATTTATACAAAAGATATATATTTTAGCTTTACGTTGTGTGTGGCAAAAGAAAAGAAAAACAAAAGTTGAACATAAATTAAAAAAAAAAAAAAATAAAAATAAAAATGAAAAGAAAAGTTTACGAATTAAATTTGTAAATAAATTAAGGAAAAAACTCTCTGCTAGACATTATATAGGGAATTTCTTAAGGGCTTAAAAATTATATAAAAAATTAATTTCAAAAAATTAAAAAAAAAAAAAAACAAATAAATAAAAGAAACTTGAGGTGTTGCCTATAAATAAAAAAATAATATTAAAAAAATTAAATAAAAATAGAAATATTAATTTAAAATACTTAAAATAAATGCTAGTATTTTGGCAGTATTTTTTGCAGAAAATATTAAATAAAATTTTTAAAAAATTCTTAGAAAATTAATGCAATACAAAACAGTATTAATGTTAGTTTTTTTTTTGCAGTATTTTAAAAATACTAAAAAAATATTAAATTGAAAATTATAAAAAATATTTAGAAAATTAATGCAATACAAAACAGTATTTTTGTTAGTATTTTTTTTGCAGTATTTTTAAAATACTTAAATAATAAAAAATTATTTAATTGAAAATTTTAAAAAATACTTAGAAAATTAATGCAATATAAAACAGTATTTACGTTAGTATTTTTAAAATACTAAAAAAATATTAAATTGAAAATTATAAAAAATATTTAGAAAATTAATGCAATACAAAACAGTATTTTTGTTAGTATTTTTTTGCAGTATTTTTAAAATACTAAAATAATAAAAAAAATATTAAATTGAAAATTCTAAAAAAAATGCTTAGAAAATTAATGCAATACAAAACAGTATTTATGTTAGTATTTTTTTGCAGTATTTTAAAAATACCAAAAAAGTGATTTATAAAAATACTTAACTGCATACAGCTTTTATTAAAAGAAGTCCCTGCCTATATTGGTGTTTTTTTTTTTTAGTATTTTAAAACTGCTAAAACATGTTAATGCTAGTATTTTTAAAATACCAAAAAAACTATTAACTTAATTTATTTATAAAAGTATATAAAATGCAGCTCGTATTAAAAAAAAAACTGCCAGCAAATATTGGTATTTTTTTTTTTAGTATTTTTCAAATACTGAAACCTGTAATTATTTTATTGCTAACAATTTTCATCAGCAATTGCAAAGTAAATTTAATCTTGGCAAGCAAATATACAAATGGAAACATACTTCTTCTCCTTCATCTTCATGTTTACCTTTACCTTCAACTTCTTCTCCTTCATCTTCATCTTTCCTACCTTCCTTCTACTTTTTGTCAATAAAAACTTTTCTAGTATTACAAAAGCGCAATTTATTTTTGAGTAATACTTTCTATAATATATTTTTTTTCTTTACACTTTATTTCGTTGCAGGTAAGTCAAGAAGTGAATTTGCTATTAAGGCGTGTCTCAAGTGTTTGCAAGTGTTGCAAGTGCAAGTGCGTCACACAGTTGGTAATAAATCGCAGCAAATGGCGCACAACTTTTGCTTGATTCGCTCGCTTTCGCGATGTTCAAGATGAAGTTGAAGTTTGAGTTTCATGTGTTTGTATTAACGTTTACGTGAGGTGTGGTAAGTTATTATTGTGGGGGGGTCGGGGGGTTAACTTGAGGTACAGTTAAGAGAGTTAAGGCTGCAACAATGAATCTTTAGATGATCTGTCTACGATTTGTTGACACTTTAAGTTAAATGTTCCCAGTGGCAACATAAAGCAACTGAGAGTAGCAGTAGCATTGAAAGCGCTACGCGAAGCATTTAAGCGCAATTTTAATGGTTCAATGACATAATGAATATGCAACGCGTTGCAACGTTGTACATTGTACATGCTACAAAACTTGAACAGACAAAGAGCGAGAAAAAAAATGAAAAAACTGAAGTTGCTGCGGTTTGCTGTTGCTCTCTGTTGCTGCTGCTGTTGCTACTGCTGCCTGGCTGCCTGGCTAATTAGCTGCATTCATAATTTTTGTGCACATTATTTACATGCTAAGTAAGGACAGCGGACGGCCATAAGGACTGTAGACGACTATAGTTGAAGTACAGTAGAGATTCCAAACGTGAACCAAAAAAGGAAGACAAGCCAGCAGACAGACAGACAAGCCAGCAGACAGACAGACAAGCAGACAGACTGGCAGACTTTTGTAACCACAAGAGACAACGTTGTTGTACTCCATCTTTTGCTGCTCTTCCTTTCTTTCTCTCTTTGCTTCGCCCCATTTCCCATTTCCCATTCCCCCAATGCTCATTGTTGTCGTTGGCTGCATTTTTCACTGTCTCTGTCCCTGTCCCTGGCCCTGGCCCTGGCATTGGGCTCCTTATACAAAAAGGCTCAGAGCTGGCAGACGGCAAGAGATTCAAGACTCGAGTCTGGAGTCTCGAGAATCGGCAGTCGTCAGTTGCCGCCAACTTATTTACAGTTATGCGCCGCATTTGCAAGCTGTAAGTTGGAACTCTTACAAGTCGCAGTCAAAACCAAAAAAAAAAAAAACAAAAAAAAATGAAAAAAAGGGCAACTGAAAAAAGAAATAAAGGCCAAGCACGGAAAGCATAACATGTGTTCTTGCTCGCACATATCAAATACCCTAGGAGATTTTTAAAATGTTTTTCAATTATTTTTGAAATATTTTTAAAATTCTTTTCATTTTTTTGCTATATTTACAATATTTTTTAAAAATTTTCAAAATATTTTTTTAAAATTTTTAAAATATTTTTTGAAATTTTTAAAATTTTTTTTTACATATTTTACATATTTTGATATTTAATATTTTTAATATTTAATATTTTTTTATTATTTTTTTTTTACATTTTTTTTTATGTACTTTTTTTATTTTTTTAATTTTTTAAATATTATTTTAATTTCTTAAATATTATTTAAATTTTTTAAATATTATTTTAATATTTTTTTCATTATTTAACTTTTTTGATATTTTGTTTTTATATTTGTCAGAATTTTTTTAAAAATATTTTTTTGTGTTTTTTTTTTATATATTTTTTTTAATTTTTTTTTTATTTTTTTTTTATTTAATTTTTTTTAATTTTTTTTTATATATATTTATATATATTTTAAATATATATATTTTTTACTTTTTTTTAAATTTTTTTTACATTTATTTTTATATAATTTTTATTTAAATTTTTATTTTATTTGTTGTTTTTTTTTTATATTTTTTTTTTTAGTTTTTTTCTTTTTTTTTTTTAATCAAAAAATCAATTTGTTTATTTAATAAATATTAAATAATTTTAAAAAAATTTCTGCTGAATTTTACTTATGACTATTGCATCATCATACCCATTTTTCTGCATATCAATCAAAGGGTAACTGGCAAAAAGCAAAAAAAAAAAGGCGAAAAAAAAATAATAAAAAGTCAACGCGAAACTGAAACCAAACTCAAGTTGTCGTTGTCGTTGTCGTTGCAAGTGAAAAGTTTTTTAATTGAAAAATTTAAAGTTTATTTTTTATTGAACAGCCAAAAAAAAAAAAAGATGTTGAGGAAGCAGCAGCAGCAACAGCAGACAAAAGTTGGTTAAGTTTTTGCAAAAGTTTTAAGAGTTTGAGGTTAGGTTAAGTGGCGAACCCCAAGACGACAACAAAAGATGAGGGCTTAAAATTGCTTAAAATTGTGCGCTGCTTATGCATTTGGCTTACTAGTAGTAGTAGTAGTAGTGGCAGGGCATGGCAAGGCATTGTCAAGTTGTTGTAGTTGTAACTACAACACGGCTTCCTGCGCAGCCGGGTGCAACAAAAGCAGCAAGTTCGTTTATGCAACGCTGCTGTTGCTGCCATTTTACTTAAGCAGCTTAGCATGCGCCAAAAAAAAGAAGAGATTGCGAGCCTCTTTCTGTAACAACGACGACTAGCAAAACCATCTTCACGCCCCCGTCGCTAGAGACAAACTCGTCGTCGTAAATAATGAAGCGCAGCAAGCACCTGGCATAAAACTTGCATTAACTTTCTGCTGCCTGTGCGCTGCTTATAAATGTGACTTACAATGGCTGACTTGGGCTTAAAGCAAACGTTGGCTTGCTCGCTTGTTGGCTTATTAGACAATTCGCCTCTAAAATGTGCTAAGAGAATAGCGCAAAGGCAGAGATAGACGCGCCGCGCCGCGTCGCGCAGTGTAATAAAATTCGCACATTAAATCGATAAAATATTTAAACGCTCTCTGCGTGTGTGTGTGTGTGTGTGTGCGGCGTGCGCTATCAATTTTCATTTTCATGTTGGCGCCAGACAGACGACAGACAGACATTCTCAACAGAGAGAGAGAGAGCAGCAGCAGCAGCAGGCAACTCTGCATTGAGTGGCCCCTAGATAAAAGTTCTAGGAGTGTCGCTGTGTTTTTTTTTTTTTTTTGTGATTTATTTTTGCATATTCCTCTTCCTCTTTTTGGCTTTGTTAACCATGTGGAAGGCGTGACATTTGTATGTGTTTTGTTCGACAATGACAATGACTGGGGGTCAGACGCGCTAATTACGCGATCCTGTGCCATGCAAAAAAAACATTTGACCACCTTGCCAGCTGGCAGCTGCCATCAGGCAACGACAACGACAGTGACACTGACAGTGACAGTGACAATTGGTGGCCATTGGCATTTTCAACATTTTTTGCATTCAACATTCAACATTTTCATTTTCATTCAACTTTATGACTCTGTCGTCTGGCGATTAAATGTTACTCTCTTTTTTTTTTTTGTTTTTTTTGTGTGTCTCTCTTGCTCTGTTTCACAATTCCTCAATTCCCTTTCTCTCTTTCTCCCTCGTAGCGTCTGCTGAAAATATCCTTCACTCTTTCAATTTAGTTTTTATGTTTTGTTTTGTCATCGTCGTCAACGTCATTGCCATCGTCATCATTATCATCAACATCAACATCATTGCATTGTTTGCTTTCTGTCTGTCTTTCTATCTGTCTGTCACTAACTGTCTGCTGCTGCTTTTGCTGCTGCTGCTGCTGCTTCTTTCTTTTCTGACATAATCCATCGCAATGCTAAAAAGTCGTTAAGAGTTTTTTTTTTTCTATTTTTTCTGTTGGTCATTTTACAAATTTTTTACTTTTGACTTTTTTTGTTGTTGTTTGTTTGTTGCCATTGTTTTTGTGCTGCAGCGCAGCCTTAGCAATTAAGCATTCTAACTGTAATTTGCATAATTGCAACGCTTTTAATACACAGCTAAATATATTGCAGTGCAAAAAAGAATAAGAATTTTTTTTTTTTTTTTGCATAACTCAAATAAAGTTAAGAAATATTAATTTAAAATTAAAATAAATTATTTAAATATAACAAAAATTTTATATAGAGTTTAAGCAGCTGATCTGACAAGTTTCTATATAAAAAAAAAATATATATATATTTGATGAGCAAACTATAACGCTTGCAGTCTGTCTCTGTCTATCTTTCGTTTCATCATTTATATTCATCATTTTTATATTTTTTATATTTTTTTTTATATTTTTTTTTTTTTCGATTATTGTCAAAATCAATTACTGAAAAAGCTTAAAACTGTAACGCAATGTTGTTTATTGATCATATGAATGGCTGCCTCTTAGTCACAAGGCTCATATGCACAATGTAAATAATAAATGTGTGTAGACAATACATACACAAACACACACATATATATATATATATATATATTATTTGTCTGCCATATAAGGCATTGTTTGCCATTTTGTGCGTCTTTTTTTTGATTATTTTTTTTTATTTGTATTTTTTAATTTTTTTTTTATTTTTTTATTATTTCTGTTGTCTGGCGCATTGTCTCCACTGTCAAATTAACTTTGAATTGAAGTTACCAAAATTGTAAAATGACAACGGCCAAAAAAAAAAAAATAAAAAAAAATGTTACTTAAATACGCGGCCGCGTCTGTGCTGAACATGAGATTGCAATTTCATTTGAATTTCATTCTGTTTTTTTTTTGCGGTTGCAATTTTTTTTTTAATGTAGCTTTATTTGAGTTTAAATGATATTTGCTTCAATTATTTATTTATTTATTTTTATTATTATTATTTTTTTTTATTTTTCTTACGCGGGTTCATTGCATTTTAATTATTTGTCGAGCAAATGACTTTCAAATTTTTTCTTTATTTTTTTTATTTTTTTTTTTTTTACCAAAATTTCATGTTGACAATTTTTAAATTTTGCCAAAAATAATTTATTTATTTAAGCAAATTAATAAATGCCTGCAGCTCAAATTATTATTAATTTTTTTTTAAATTTAAATTTAAATCTAAATTTTTCTACATTTTTTTTTGAGTTTAAAAATATTACTCATACGCACGAGTGGCTGCGAAATAGGCGCGTGAGTTAAGCGCGAGTTAAAAACAAGTCTATGTAATAAATACAGAAAAAAATAAAAATAAAATAAAACTATGTGTTGTGTCAGCTAAATACACACACACACACACATATATACGCACGACACTATTGCACAAAAAAACGTGCGACACACACACACATACACACAGAGTGGCACAGAGGGAGAGAAAGACGAGCGCGCGCGCAAGCGTTAACAAACAGTAGATGGCACGCACGCACGCTGTGGTACGCACACACACACGCACTAGCACTAGCAGTCGCACTCGCACACACACACACACACACACACACACTCGTGCACAATGCCGCCCATTTGATTACATGCTACACGTTTGTTGCACTTTAAGGTAAATGCACTTTATGCGCTGCACTTTTGCAGCGTTACGTTGCATTGCGTTGTGTTACGTCGCTTCAAAAACAGTTAGGCGCATAAAATGCTTATGAAATATTCGCGACAATTTATGACTATTAATTAAGCATTGAAAAACTTTCAAAAATAAAATAAAAAAAATTTATTTGATATTTTTTTTTTTACGCTTTTCAAAACGTGCAAAAATAAATCTAATGGAAATATTTTGCATATTTAATGTAGCAAAAAAAATAAAAATAAAAATTTGCCATATTTTTTTTTGTCTGTGCAACCAACAGAAAAAAAAAGAAGAAAAAAAAAAATATTTCGATAAGCGGGGAAAAAGCGAAGCCTTGAAGCAAATAAACAACGCGCAGCGTTGAGTTAAGAAGCAACGTGCTACGTGCCTGGCATTTCGTGCGGCTGCATGAATGAAAAACAAAGCACATTGATGGCATACGTACGTATATTGCCACGCCTCTCCACCTACTCCCATATACACTTAAACATATGGCAAATATTTAAAAAAAAAAAAAAATTAAAGAAAAAATGAAAAAAAAAACGGCAAAATGTGCAGACATGAAACGTAGCAAGGCAAGAAATAAAAGTGAAGCTTTTGACTGACTGACAGTTTGTTCAGGCGATTTCTTGTCTATTTATCGCGACTGTGTGTGTGCGTGTGTGGCTGTGTGTGTGTATTGGCATTTCCTAGAGTTCTTAAGTCTTCCCTCGTTTCGTCTTTTTTTTTTTTTTTGTTATTTTTGCTATTGCAACCTTGTGCTTTGTTTCAGCGGCCATTAAACCGCCGCATATGCCTATGTATATTTACACCCCTCTCTCTCTCTCTATCTCTCTCTCTCTCTCTCTATGTGTATATATATTGATATCCGTTGCCTTCTACATGTTTGTTATGCATACACATACATATAAGTCTACGATTTCACTGTCAATATTGCGCATACGCCGCGTTGCTATTATTCTTCTTCTTTTTTTTTATTATATTTATATTTATATTTATATTTGTAATATTATTTTAAAGCAACTCGCGTTAAGCGTTAATTTTCACGCAATGCTATATAGATACGTAGAATAGAACCCAGCGAGGGTTGCATTTAAAGTTGTTGCTTGAGAATTTTTTTTTATTTTTTTGCAGCAGAATTTTTGAAATTTTATTTTATTTTATTTTTTATTTTTTAAAAATTTTTTTTTTATTTTTTATTTTTTTTAAAAATTTTATTTTTTTTTATTTTTTTTTTAAAATTTTATATTTTTATTTTTTTAAAAATTTTATTTTTTTTTATTTTTTTAAAAATTTTATTTTTTTTAAATTTTATTTTTTTTTCATTTTATTTTTTTTTTATTTTATTTTTTTTTGCTATGCTTTTCTTATATTTAATAGAATTTTTAAAAAATTTAATTGAAATTTTATTTATTATTTATTCTTTGCAATATTTGCTACTGTTAATCTGCCTGCCTATCGCTTGGCCTACACTCGCCTCACTGTGTTTAGTCGAGCCGTGTGTTGCTCTATAGTTAAACACAGACTAGTCGCACAGTAGTCTCTCTCTCTGTGTGTGTGTGTGGCACTATTCAATGAATCTGTCCTTGGCAAAGTGCATTGTCGGCGCGTCGTTCATTCGCCTGTGTCTCTGCCTTGCATTTGCTGCTAGCGTCGCTGTCGCTGTCGCAGTTACTGCTGTCGTTGATGTTTACGTTGCTGTTGCTGTTGCCATCGACTGTTGCCTTAGTAGTTTGCTGCTGCTTTTAGTTAAAGTTTATTTTATGTTTTTTTTTTGTATTTTTTTTTTAAATATTGTTTTTTTTTGCGTAATTTATTGACTTGAAGCGGTTATATATTGACTTGGGCGTCTGTTTAACTAAAAAACTTCAATTGCTGCACACGCACTTTCTAAAAAAACAACGAGTAGAAATAAAAGTTGAGCTTAAAATAATACAAAAAAAAAACAAAGCTAAAGATGAAAATGAACGAACGATAATGATGAAGAAGAAGAAGAGAGAAGAAAAAATAAAAAAAAGTCGCGCAAATATTTACAAAATATGAAATTTAAACAAAGCAGCAACTGGAGACAAGACTCATGCATTGTTATTTCAGGGCTATGAAAATGAAAGTGTTGTTGTTGTTGTTGTTGTTGTTGTTGTTGTAGCTGATACGCAAACACGCGCCAAGTGGGTCACTTGAGAAGATCAGCTGTCAACGTTACATATATGTATCTGTGTGTCTCTCTCTCTCTTTCTCTCTCTCTGTGCGCATATTACAATCAACAGACAAAGCAATGCAAAAACAAATTTTCAGGCTCAAGGCTCTTGATTATGCCACAAATCAAACTCAAACATAACACGATTCAACGCGTCGTAACTTGAAGCGTTTTTCAACTTTAGTCGAGATCGAAAATACTTTCAGTAATATTTTTTCTTTTTTTTTATATTTATTTTTTTATCAGACTTAACGCGCAGCTGCAGCTGCAACGAGCAAGCAGCTCTATGAAAGCAGGGAGAAAGATAGCTAGTAGTAGTAGTAGTAGCATAAGAGAGACGCTGCGGGTGCAGTGGGGCGGTACAAAAAAAAAAAAAAAATGGAAGGGGGGCTTGTCCACACTTGAGCAAATATGAATACAGTTTGTGATGTGTTGCTGCTTGCTGGCAGCATGTCTTATCAAGTCAAAAACTTTAGCTTTCATTTACATCACATTGAACGGCTGCGACTTCGACTGCGACTGCGACTGTGGCTATGGCAAATAAAGAGAGTCTTTCATGAGACTTGATAGAGACATGAAAAGTCTTAACATATGCGCGTACTTTATTTTTATGTTTGTTATATTCTTATTACTTTCTTGTTGTAATTGTTGTTATAATAAAGAATCGATCAATAATAACAACATTATGTGTCAGTGTCAACATTAAATACATACATATATATATAACATATACAGATATATATATGTTGACTATCAATGACGCTGCTTTGTTTGTTTGCTGCATGAAATGAGGCTTCCCGTGGCCCGTGACCCATGGCCCGTGACATTTTGCAAAATATAAATTGTAATTCGAAATGTATATCCTCTGCCACACAATATATACTTATATATTTGTATAGTTAAAGCATTTATACTTAGTCTAAAGTTAGTAGCTTAATTAACTGCGCTCAACTCTATGACACATTGCTTAGCATCTGATTTTAGCATTTAAAAGTGAAAGCTACAAATGTAAACAAAGCAATAAAAATAATCACAATTTTTATGATTTTATAAGCATTGAGCAGCTTTAAAAGTTGTTTTTTTTTTTGTTTCTTTTATTATTTTGAATTTATTTTGTATTGTTTTTTAGTTAATTAATTAATTAATTTTATTTATTATTTAATTTTATTTTGTATTCTATTTTATTTAATTTAATATTTTTATAATTATTTATTTATATTTTATGTTATTTTTAATTCTATTTTATATTTTATTTGTTTTTTATTTATAATTTATTTTATTTTAGATTTTATTTTATATTTTATTTACTTATTTTTTAATATTTTATATTTTATTTATTTTTCATATTTTATTTTATATTTTATTTGTGTTTTATTTTTATTATTTATTTATATTTTTATATTATTTTATATTTTTATTTATTTATATTTTTAATTTTTTATATTTTATTTTCTTATATTTTATATTTTTTTTATTTTATTTTATATTTTTTTTTTATTTTACATTTTTTTTATTTTATATTTTTTTTTATTTTATTTTATATACATTTTATTTATTTACTTATTTTTTTTAATATTTAATATTTTATATTATATTTTGTGTTTTATTTTTATTATTTATTTATATTTTTATATTATTTTATATTTTTATTTATTTATTTATATTTTTAATTTTTTATATTTTTTCTTTTATATTTTATTTTTTTATATTTTATATTTTTTTTATTTTATTTTATATTTTTTTTTATTTTATATATTTTTTTTTTTTTATATTTTTTTTATTTTATATTTTTTTTTATTTTATTTTATATACATTTTATTTTATTTATTATTTTTTTTCCAAATTCAATTCTTGCAAAATTTTATTTATATTTTATTTTATTTTTATTTTATATATTTTTAGTATATTTTATTATTTTATTTTATATTTTAATTTATTTTCCATTTTATTAATTCTTCATTTTAATTATTTTAATTTTTTTTTTTGCAAATTTAATTGCAAATAATTAGAATCAAACTTGCAAATTTTTATTTATATTTGATTTATATTTAATTTATATTTTATTTTATTTTAATTTATTTTCCATTTTATTAATTTTTTTTTTTTGCAAATAATTAAAATCAAACTTGCAAAATGACTTAAAACTATAATTAAATTGCTTTTGCTGTTGATTAAAATTAGTACAAAAAATAAATAATAATAATAATAATAGCAAAGTGTAAGCTAATCTTATCTTAGTCTAAATGACATTTTAGACTAATGTCATTTGGTATTTAATTAATTAGATTTTGCTATAATATAATGTATAGTGAATGCTGCTAGGCTGCTGCTATACTCTAATCTATGGCTAAGCTTCGATTGCGCAATCAAAATTTCGGGCCAAGATTAAAGATCGAGTGTTTGGCGCACCTGCAGTTTTTTTTTTTTTTTGTGACTCTTTAAGGTTTTTTTTTTCTGTTATTTTTATATTTATGTTTTTTGCTATTATTGCTGATAATTTTTTTTTTTTAATATGCCACGCCCAGTGCAGAGCTTAACCTTTACTGCCCACCCACTGGCCAAGAGACAGAAAATTTCACATGGCAAAAGAAAAAGAAGAAGAAGGAAAAAAAAGAGCAAACATTTTTTTTCTCTCTCTCTCGCTCTTTCTTTCGCTATCTCTCTCTTGTTCGTTTCGTTTTCTTAATTATTATTCTCACGGCGCAAGTTTTTGTTTTTTTTTTTTTTTTGTATTTATTTATTTTTATTTTTTTTTTTTTTGTGTATTTTTGCAATTTCAGTTTCATTTTCGATTGCATTTGCTTGAAGTTTCCTACTTGGGCGACGCTTCGATTTGTTTTTTTTTTTTTTCTGTATTTTTGTTTATTTTTGTTGTTGTTGTTTTTGCTTTTATGTTTTGTTTATTGCTTTGCCGTCGTCCGACGATTTTTGTCAGTTGATCTTTGACACATTTCTGGGTGCGGCACGTCTCCTACAGCGCTGCACTGTTTGCCGCCGCAACTGCTCCGCCGTCAAGCAGCACAAGCAGTGACTAGCAGCGACTGTTGCTGTTGTTGTTGTTGTTGTTGTGTTTTAGTAGGTGACTTTTCAGCTGTCGCTTCACAGTTTTTGTTGCTGTGTTCTTGTTGCTGCTGCTGTCGCTGTTGCTGTTGCTGTTGTTGATCGCTTATCGGCTGCCGATGCGACATGTGCACGTACAGCAATTGTTGCTGTTGTTCTTTGTTGTTATTGTTATTGTTGCTATTTTTGTGGTTCTCATTGTTGTTGTCGTTATGCTTGGTATTGACGGCATGTTCCTTGTTGTGCCCGATTAATTGCATATTAATTTTTTTTTACCTTTATTTTTTTTTTTTTTGCCTCTTTTTTTGATTTTTTTGGTACCGATCTTGGCACGTTTCTTGCGCCAATTGGGTGAAACGTTAACCACAAAAAAATAAACAAACAAACAAAAATTTATATATGTATATATATAACAACAACAATAGCAACAGCAACAACAATAACAATAAGTAAAGTCTGAAATAATCATAACAATAAAGCGTATTTAAAATTGTATGCGCGTGTTTTGCACTGACGTGTCCGTTTTTTATAATCATTTGAATAAGTACATGAATATATATATATATATACACTATATATACTATATATCTATATATATCTATATATATTTCTATAACTATATAGACGCATTGTCAGTCAGTAGCAGCAGCAGCAGCAGCATATTGCTGGCGTGAGAATAAAATATGCCGTGGGGCGCACTTTGCATTTTGCAAAGTGTTTAGTTTTGAGCTTCTATTTTTTTTTGCTGCTCATTTTGCTGGCACCAAAAAAAAAAACTAGAAAAGGAAAGTATTGTCGTTGACTTTTGCCACGCCCACTATGGCAAAGTGTGTGACAGACAAATGTGTTTTGCAACATCATTTTCATTAGTTGCCGTTGTCGTTGCCGTTGTTGCTGTTGCTGTTGTCGTTGTGCTCGTGATTAACGTTCAGCAACATGTTGCTTGCCCAGTGGCAAACAAGTGTGGCGCCACATTTTGTTGCAAGCGCAAATAAATTTTACAATTGTTTTGTTTTGTTTTTTTTTTGCTGCTGCTGCTGCACAGTTGCCTAAACACTTGAAGTTGCCAGTGTGTTGCTGCTGTTGTTGCTGCTGCTGCTGTTGTCTTTTTGCACAATTTGCGTTTGTTGAACCTTTTCGCGTTTGTTGTTGTTGTTGCTGTTGTTATTGTTGCTGAAATTAACTTGTAATATATTGTAGAAAGCGCAGTGAACCACTGAGCAAACAGCAGGCAGCAAGCAGCCAGTAAGCAGTAAAATGGGCAATTGTGGGCGTGTCTGCATTTGCTAAATTTGCAGCCAATTTTGTTGTTGTTGAAGCTTTTGTTATCGTTGCGCTATTTGCTTGCTACTTGTATTGCTGCTGCTGCTGTTGTTGCTGCTGTTGCTGCTGCTGTTACTTTTGTTGTTGCTGCTGTTACTTTTGTTGTTACTGCTGTTACTTTTGTTGTTGCTGCTGTTTTTGTTGTTGCTGCTGTTACTTTTCTTGCGTTCAATTTTTTTTTTTGTGTGCAATTATATTCAAATTTGAAACTATGTAAATTTTCTTACAAAATTATTTGCATTTAAATTGCGCCAGCAGCAGCAGCAGCAGAGGCAGCAACAACAACAACAACAACATGAACAATTATTGTAAATTACTTAGCAGCAACAGCAGAAAAAAAAAATCATTTGTTTGTTGAAGAGTTAAAAGTAGCAGCAGCAGTAGAAAAAATTGAGGCGCCTTTTAGTTTTCAAATGAAATGAAATGAAATTGAACTTGTCGCCCACATTAAGCGCGCCCGCCAGCAGCTATAAAATAAGTCTATCTTGCTCTCTCTCTTTCTAGCTTTATAACTATCTCTCTCTCTCTTTCTATCTCTCTGTGTAAGTGTATATAAATTGTTGACATCATACATTTATTGTTGTTTATGGCCGACTGGCATTGCATTTAGTTAGAAAATTTCAAATGCACTTTTAAGTCAACTTGTTATTCAGCGCGCTCTAACAGTAAAATACTTGTGTCTAATACAATAACAAATATACACAGACACACACACACACACAGGCATAAGCATAGTTTATATATATATATAAAAAATAAAGCTCTATATAGTCAAACACACAGTATCAACAGCTGTCAGTGATTCATGCTAAATTCTATATCATTTCATTTCATTTCATTTCATTTTTGTCTACTAATTGAATCTGTAAAATTCTAATTTATATAATTTTTCATACATTTTCTACTATTTTTTCCATCATTTATTTATTTATTTATATATTTTTTATACTTTACTTTACTTTACATATTTGCAAATTAACTGTAATTAATGGAATGTCAATACTTATAGTAATTAATTGATGACTGTGGGCGCCTCACATATATCGTACAAACGATATTTATATATAGTATGTCAACATTTTCAATTCATGATCAACAAGTTTTTCTCTCTCTCTCTCTCTCTCTGTCTCTGTGTAATTGTTATTGTTGCGGCAAGTTTGCTGCGCCTCTTGATTTGTTCCATAATATGTTAATTATTAATTATTATTTTTTTCTCATTTTTTTTTGTAATATTTATGATACAAATTGAATGCTTAAAAATTAACATAAACTAAAGTTTATTGCTTAGTTAAAAGGTTTAAAGAGCATAAAAAGATAATTGTATATATAATTATATATTTAATAAAATTACTAATGAGCCAAGTAATGACAATTCATTGAAGCAATGAGAAAAATGTGTAATAATGATGATAGCAGAAAAAAAAAAAAAAAATAGAATTAATGATTCAGAATGAGAATGAGAACACTAATGACAATAGTAACATTTTTAATGAATTTTATAATGAGTTAGCTAATGAAATGATAAAAATTAGATAAATTTATAATGCAGATAAAATGAATAATAAATAATAACAGAGAAATGTTCATACTTATGTTGAAAAACATAATAATGATGATAGAATGTACAAGAAGTAATGAAGAAAGAATGAAAAAAAATAACAGCGATTAATGAAATCAGTGATGCATTAGCTAATGCATTAGCTAATGAAATAACGAAAAGTAAATGAATTAATAACGAAGATAGAATGAACAATAAATGTAATATTAATGAAATCAGTAATGCAATAGCTAATGCATTAGCTAATGAAATGACAAAATGTAGATAAATGAATAATGAAGATAAAATGAATATTAAATAATAACAGCGATATAATATTAATGAAAGCAGTAATGCCTTAGCTAATGCATTAACTAATGAAAATATGAAAATTAGATTAATGAATAATGAAGATAGAATAAACAATAAATATAATAATAATGAAATCTATAATGCATTAGCTAATGAAATGATAAAATTTAGGGAAATGAATAATGAAGATAAAATGAATAATAAATAATAACAGCGATATAATATCAATGAAATCAGTAATGCATTAGCCAATACATTAGCTTATATTAATAGCAAATGAAATAATTTATAGACTTTTCTACATGTATGTTGCTTTAATTAATCTTCTGTTGCCTTGACAACCCATTGCCTTACTGTCTTTGCTTTCGTAGAATTCTTTACAGATTTGTTTTTTTTTTTTTTATTTTCACCCACACTCATTCATATTCTATTAAATTCAATTGAATAATTAGTCATGTTATTGACACTCAATTCAATATTTTGTATTATTATTATTTATTTTTAACTATTTACCATATGTCTTTAATATTTATTATTAGTATACACTGCCAAAGGGCATAGGCAGTTGCAGTAGTAACTTGCAACGTCGCATAGAATGAGACGTCAGAGAAATATATTTTATTTTTTTTTATCCATATTCGTATAGTAAAATACACAAATCAAGAGTATAAAATATTCGTTAAATTACAAAAAAAAAAACTTTATTTTCTTATATTTTTTATTTTTTTATCGTATTTGCTTTTGAAGACTGAATTTATATAGTATTTTTTTATTTTTATTTATTTATTTATTTATTTTTTTATACTGTGAAACGCGCCTTTGTTTGATTTTGACTATTTTATCTTCATATTTCTGACTTTTTTTTTATTTTTTTGCCTGAGCCATATTCGCATGCGCCTTGCTTGCCTTATCGCCAATATGAATGTTTTTATTTTGTTATTGTTTTTCATATATTTTTTTTTTTCATTCTACATTATATATATTTTGTTTTTTTTTTTTGTTTTATATATAAAAGCGCAAAAATCTTAATTAAATGCGCTTGTTTGTGCATAGAGCAAAAGCAACAGTGCTCGAAAGTTCTTATGTCATGATGACGACAATTGCTGCCCCCCCTCTCGATACCAATTCAGATTCTTAACTTGTTGAGTGATTTTTCATATATTTTTAATTTTTTTTTTTTTTTTTTATATGTAGCTTAATACAGTGAAAATTAACAATGTTGAATTATAGCAAATAAAATCAAGTTTAAATTTATATTTTTATATTGAAATTAAAAACTTTGCAATATAAATTGCACGTGTAGTTTGTTATCAAAGCTTTACTGTATTTTCTATATACCAGATATTGTCTATAATCGTAGTGTTGCTGCTGCTGCTTCTCATATCTCAAAATACGATACAAAAAAAAAAAACATTATTAATTTGCTGAATAGATGGAAGGCAGCTGTTTTCACTCAATTTTCTGTGCGGATTTATAAGTACAAGAAATGAAACAAAGAAAGAAGAAAAGAGTGAGTGTAGACAGACGGCAGAGAGTTGGCAGAAGAGTTGTTATTTTAATACCCTAGGTGGCCCTTTTAATGTATTTAATGATCGGGTATATGTGGCCATGGGGCTGAAAATATATATATATATATATATATAAAAAAAATATATATATATATATATTAAAAAATAAAATATATAAAATAAATAAAATGTATACAAAAATAAATATATACAAACTTAAAAATATATACAAATTAAAATATAAACAAGTAAGAAAGTTATAGTCGAGTGTGCTCGACTATATAATACTCGGTGCCCAAAGTGGTATTATATATTTATTTTGCTCGTGCTGCGCACTCGCCAATTTTAAGTTAATATAAAAAAAAAAAAAAATTTAAAAAAAAAAAATCGTCTCGAGAATCGAACCGCGGACCTCATGCACGCGAGTTCAACCCTCTAACCACTGAGCCACGCTCTTCACAAGTGTGAGAAACACTGAAAAAATGTTGCCGTCGTTTGGGGTGAGAACAGCAAGCAAGCGTACGCCTCTCAACTTTTGAAATTTGAAATGTGTATAACTTCCATGTTTATTATCCGATCTGTACCAAATTTGTACACAACGTCCAGATAAACATATTCTAACTTTGTACCAAAATTCAGTGCTGTAGCTTGACTGGGTGTGGGTGAAGTGGTGTGTTCAAAATGGTTTTCATCGATTTGTGGAGGCGGAGGGGGGCGTGGCAAAAATCCAAAATAAACTTGATCTGCCTGCAAACACTACAAACACTATGCAAAAAAAATGAAGTCTCTATCTCTTATAGTCTCCGAGATCTGTGTGTTCATACGGACGTACAGACGGACAGACGGACAGACGGACAGACGGACATGCTCCAATCGACTCGACTGTTGATCCTGAGTCAGAATATATATACTTTATGGGGTCGGCCACGCCTCCTTATGGGTGTTACATACATTTGCTCTTGTCACTAACCCAATATACTCTTGGTTCCCATAGGGCACCGAGTATAAAAAGTAGAAAATATATTAAAAATAAAAAAAATAATATAAATAAAATAAATAAATAAATATATATATATAAAAATAAAATATATAAATATATATATATATATAAAAAAAATAAATATATATATATATATAAATAAAATATATATATATATATATATATATATAAATAAAATATATATATATATAAATAAAATATATAACAAATAAAATGTACAAAAAAAAATATATATATACAAATTTATAAATATATAACAATTGAAATATATAAAAAAATATAAAATATATTAAAAATAAAATAAAATATATAAAAAATAAAATAAAATATATAAAAAATAAAATATAAAAAAACTGAAAAAAATATATAAAAAAATTATATGTATAAAAAAAATTAAATATATCAAAAAAAAAAAATAAGTATGAAAATAAAAAATGGAAAAATATAAAATTTTTTTATGAAAAATAAAATCTATTTAAAAATAAAATATTAAAAAGGAAAATATTTAAAAAAATATAATATAAAAAAAATACAAAAAAAAAATTAAAATATATATAAAAATACAAAAAAAAATATATACAAAAATATATAAATATAAATAATTGTAAATTCAGAATAATTGGTAATAAAATAAAATATTAATAAATAAAAAAATTATAAAGGTAAAAGAAAAAGTAGCGTTACTGAGTATACTTGGCTTCCCAACAGCGTTTATCTATTTACTTGCTTCTCTTTCTATTTCTTCCTGTTGTTGTCTATGAGGGCTTTGAATTAATTGTACCGCTTTTTTGTCTGTCTGTTTTTGTTTGTTTTGTTTTGTGTTTTTGTATTTGTCGGACCTTATCTGCCAGCGCCTGTTGTTGCCACATGAAAAATGCCCTTTGCTGTCATAACTTTAACAACAATTACCTGCAACCAAGTTGCTTTTTTTTTTGTTTTTCTTTTGGCTACCTGCGGCGTTTGGTCTGTTGCTATCTTAATAGGAAATCTAGGAAAAAAAAGCAGCATATAAATATCGCTTAACATGTTGCCAAAGGGCCAAAACAAATGTGGCAAAAGGGCCGAGAGACGTGAGACGAGGGCTGAAATGTCTTTTAAGCCCAGACACTTGCCACATTTTCATATGAATTTAATTTAATTTTTTCTACTACTACTACTACTATTTTTTTTCCCTCTCTTCTGCTGCTGCTGCTGTTGCTCCGTTGTCTTCTTTAAGTTCATTTGAAGCGTTGCGTATGAGTTGTTGCTCTGAGTCTGAGCTTGTCTCATTTGCATGTTTTTCACTTAAGCGCAATGCGCTGTTGTTTTCACTCCAATTCACACACAACTGCGGGTGGGCCAACAATAGGCCAAAAAGAATCTGAATTGTCGTCATGTATGTATTTGTGGCATAAAATAAAATAAAAAACCAAACATATTTTTGGCCAGTTTACATGCCAATGAAAGAAGTCTGTGGTCTGTATGCTGCTGGCCCTGGCATTTTGAATTGCTTAAAAAGCGGCGCTTGACATTTGATGTTTGTTAAGTTTTGTTTGTTGTGTGAGGGTGCAACATTGTGCTACTGTTGTTACTGCTGCTGCTGCTGCTGCTGGCGACAACAGTTTGCCGACGTCATTTTGCGTGGGCCAACACCGTTTTATGGTCTTGGTCTAATTATTGCTGACGTGCTGCTGGTCAGACAATCGACTTGATGACTTGTTGTAATTATTCTACTAGCAATTGTATTTGTATGTGTTGCTGTTGTTGTTGTTGTCAGTTCGTCGTTCGCTCATTCGCTCGTTCGTTCGTTCATTTGTTTGTTAATTAATTTCAATTGCCACCTGAACGTCAGTGAACCCTCAGGTGTTGCCAGTCGTTGCCGCTGCCCCTACCACTGCATGATTTCAATGTGTTCATCAAAATGCATTTTCCAGCGGCTAATTTCATAAAAATGAATTCACTTTGAAAATGCGCATCGCCTTTTTTTTGTATTAGTTTTTCCGACATTGCGTTTCTCTGCTCAGTCAGCGTGCACTAAATTTTCATTAATTTTTTTTTTTTCATTTTTTTTGAAAAGAATTTTCACGCCAACGCCCATTAAACATTTGACAATGTTGTGAGTCAGCAACAGCAGCAGCAACAGCAGCAACAACAGCATTAAACCGGGCTGATCCAACCAAGTGTTGTTTTTGAGCTTTGTTATTGTTGTTGTAGTTGTAGTTGTTATTGTAATTGTAATTGTAATTATTGTTGCTGCTTGACTTTTTGTTTTATTGTTTAATTTGCAACTCAACTTTATGCGTTGACTGACCATAGCGACAGAGACGGACGACACTGTTTGTTAGCGAGCAACAAACTAACATAAAATATACAAAAATAAAAAAAAAATAAAAAATTACACAATTATTGGGCAAGGCGGCAACAAAAAAATTTTATTTTAAGAGCATCGACAATTGCGGCAGCATTAAGCCTAAGCCCAGCGTGCCATAAAAGCCTTGAATTAATTAAAAATCTAAGCCTATGCCGGCGCTCATAAATAACTAAATAAATAAATAGGCATAGCAACAGCAACAGCAATAGCAACGGCAATAGCAGCAATAACAAGAGTTACAGTGGCAATGACTAACAACAATATTATTAAATTATCAACAGCAACAACAACAACAACAACAAGAAATCTTTGAAATTAATTGCTGCAAATATGCATTGCAAAACTTTAAAGATACCCTAGAATTTTAATGTAATGAGAAAGAGTAATGCATTAAAGTTGAAAAGAAAATGTTGAGATAATTTAAAGATAAAATAGATCAAAAAATTGAAATGGATAAAAAATAAAAAAATATATATAAAAAATATAAAAATATATATAAAAAAAATAAAAATATATATAAAAAAATGTATAAAAAATTCAAGAAAATATATAATAAATACAAAAAGATATATAAAAATTATATGAAAAATATAGAAAGAAAAATATTAAAAAAATATAAAAAAAAAAAATTATAAAAAATAAAAATATATAAAAAATAAAAATATATAAAAAATAAAAATATATATAAAAAAAATATAAAAATATATAAAAAATAAAAATATATAAAAAATAAAAATATATAAAAAATAAAAATATATAAAAAATATATAAGAAATATAAAAAATACATAGAAACATATATAGAAAAATATATAAAAAATATATAAAAAAAATATATAAAAAATATATAAAAAATAAAAATATAAAAATATATAAAAAAATAAAAATATAAAAATATATAAAAAATAAAAATATAAAAATTTATAAAAAATAAAAATATAAAAAATATATAAAAAATAAAAATATATAAAAAATAAAAATATAAAAATATATAAAAAAATATATATAAAATCTATAAGAAATATAAAAAAATATATAGAAAAATATATAAAAAATATAAATAAAATATATATTTAAAATAATATATAAAAAAAATATTAATAAAAAATATATAAAAAACAAAAAAAAATGTTAAAATAAAATATAATTGAAAAAAAAAATTAATTTAGCAAATAAAACAATTATTTAAAATTATTTAATAATAAATTTAAATATTAAAATAATACAAAAACAAAATATAAAAAAATTGTATATAAAAAAAATATAAAAATATAAAAATATAAAAATTATATAAATATAAAATTATATAATAATATACTATAAAATATAAAAATATTAAAAATATACAAAAAATATTATAAAAAATATATATATATTTAATAAATAATAAATAAATAAAAAACATGTTAAATATTGAATAACAATAATAAAAATAATATAAAAATTTTTTTTAGCATAATAAACCTGCAGAAATATTCTTCATATTCTACATACTATAAATGAAGCTTTGTCACTTTGTTTAATTTAAATGAACTTTTGGTGTTGACCAAGTTTAGTTATCTTAATCTAAATGTTGTAAAAGTCTCTTTTTTTTTTTTTTTTTTTTAAACAAACATCGATTTGTAAAAAGACCTTAAACCGACAGAGAAGATTACACAATATATATATATGTATGTGTGTGAGTGTGTGTGTAAACTTTAATCAGTTTTATGAAATCTTTACAAAGAATCTTCAATTCAATGAACAAAACAAAAAACTTCTTCAATGTCATGTAAAATATTTTCATGTTTAGTTTAGTTTAATTTATGTTATTTATATTTTTATTTTGATTTTGATTTGATTTTATTTTATTTTTTGTGATTATCAGATTACAAATTCTAGTTAATTGTAAAATTTTTGGTTTTAGACATAATGTTTATTGTGTTCTAATATGCTCTATTTATATGCATATTAATGCTAGGGTATACACATGTATGTAATGAACACAACAACAACAACAACAACAAGAGTAACGTCAAGAGAATGATTGCAATTAAAATGTTCAGTTTCTATATTTTAAGTGTATCGTAAGCTCTCTAACGTATTTATATCTAGTTCGTCTAGTCCAATGACACGTCTTGAAAAAAAAAAACGATTTTTTTTTTTTGAGGCGCATGAAAAATGTTTTTCAATTTGTTGTTGTTGTTGTTGTTGGGTGTTTCTAGTTAATGTTGTAGGCTGACTCGTCGGCTATGCTGTGGCGGCAAGTTTAATTGAATATATAAATCACGCGTGTGTGCATTCATAGACAGATCACAGACAGTTTTGCCGAAGTTAACCCATTTGCTGGCCCAATACATTTTGTGGCTTGAAATTGAAGTTGCTTTTATTTTTATTTGAATTTTTTTTTGTTGTCTGTCATGTCATGTGTCAGTTTGAGGGCGACTAAATGCGAAGAATTGTGGCATACAAAAAAAAAAAAAAAAAAATGATTGGGTGGAGTGCAGATACAAGATATACAGATACATAAACAGGTATAGATATAGATACAGATACTGCCTACAAAAGATACAGATATACAGATAGATTTTGAAAACAACGTTGCGCTGATTGCTTTTGTTTAGCATCTCAAAATAAATTGCTACAAAAATATTGGCAATTTGAATTAATGGCCAAGAAATGAAAATAACAATAGCAACAACAACAGCAACAAGCTAGAAAAAAAATAAAGCAAGCAACTCGCGCTTTGCGTTGCCTAATTATCATCTGAATAATTTTTTTGTACTTATTTCTACATTATTATGATTGTTATTTTTATTTTTTCACCCAAATTTTTTTTTTTTTTTTTTTTTGGCCAACGCCCAGCGGCAGTTTTAAGTAAAGCCGACAGACAGCTCAATTTGTTATGTCATTTTTTTTTTGGCCAGACAAAAGATACTACAAAATCTACAAAAATCTACAATTGCGCATCTTTGACTTTGACTTGATGCTTTGCATAAAGTATTGAGAGCTAAGACGACGACGACGACGACGACGACTACAAACAATTTTTCTTTCTGTTTTATTTTCATGTTGCCGCATATTTGCCTAAAAGATCAGGCAAGAAAACTTGAAATCTTTCAAGTTTAAATTTATTTATTTTTTTTTTATTTATTTTTGCTGCTACTAGTTTTACGCATGAGAATTTGCGCTGCGTCAAGTTAAAGTTGTATTAAAAGTATTTAAATATTTAATAGCAAATTATGCTATGTCTTTGAGTGAGAGTGAGAGAGTGTGAGAGAGAGAGAGAGAAAGGGAGAAAAGCTAATTAAATATAGATTTGTACATATTTATGTTAAGATATATATTTAGTTAGTGGCATTAATTAAATCAAAATCAAATGATTAGCTGACTGTCTGTCTGTCTCTGTCTGCTTGCTACACGTGTAAATGAGCAAGCGAGCGTCTGGTTTATCGATATAACATCTCTGCCTCTCTGCCTCTCTCTCTCTTTGCATGTTTGCAATGGCAATGGCGAACGGGCAGCAAACACAACAAACAGCCAAAAGTCGTTAAGCTCTTTGCATTCCATGCGCAAATATTTGCGTTAATCTTTGCAACACAGACACAAGGCTCAGACACAGACACAGTCGCAGTTCGCAGTCGCCAGACACAGATTCCGTGTCGCACTAAGACTTGAGATACCAAAACTTGAGCACAGAGGCTTGGACTTGTTCTTTTACGTTCAATAAGTTAACAAAAAATATAAAAAAAATGTTAAATAAAAATAAAAAAAAAAAATAAAAAAAAAAAATAAAAATAAAAAAAAAAAATAAAATAATTATTATCACATGCAAAACTTGTGGCAATTAATTTGACGCCTCTGAAAAAAATGTCGACAAATGCTTGAGAATTGTATAAAACTAGCAATGTTATCGAGCGCTTAGATACCCTAGAAAATTATTTATAATTATTTATTTCAATGAATTTGCATTTAATATTTTTTTTTTGCTGAAAAGTCCAAAACTCCCTAAAAAAAAAAATAAAATAAAATAAAAAAATAAATTTGCATGCAAATCCATTTTAATTGCAAGCAACAATAAAAAAAATAGCAGTGCGTGTGGCATGAGAAATATTTATATATAAAAGGGATCAAGTCTTGCGTTAAGCATGATAGACAAACGCCTGGCTGGCATATGTGTCGTGTATCTATGACGTTGTGGGTCTGTTTGTCTGTCTGTCTGTTTGTCTGTCTGTCCAAGCTGTCTGTCTGTCTGTCTGTTTGTTTCGTTACATTTCGTTTTTTGTATGTCTGAACTTGCCACCGCAACACGCGAGGCGTCAAACAACGTAGCAAAACAGCAAAGGCAACCACACATATGCCGGCAACATATTTTGTGGCAACAACAACAGCAACAACAGCAGCAACAACAACAAGAACAACAACAACAACAATAAGAAACTTGGC
>JBAMBR010007081.1:0-12488 GCA_037044475.1 Zaprionus obscuricornis
AATTATATTCGTTTATTTTGCCCATCGGACTTTTTGTTATTTCTTTTTTTTTTTTCATCGTCGTCGTCATCGTCGTTGTTCTTGTTCTTGTTACTGCTGATGTTGGTTGTTATTATTATTGTTGTTCTCGTTGTTATTGTTGTCTTTGCTGTTGTTGTTTGATTTATTTTGTTTGATTTTGTTAGCGTACAAAATGCCACGAATTGCTGTAAAACTGAACGATTGATATGTTAACTAAAAAGTTTTTGAGTCTACAGATACTCTGTACTTAAAAGTTATTCTTGTATTACTTTTACTCGTAATTCTACCAATATTTCTAATACTTATTACTATTCATTCTACTTCAACTATACAACAATTAACAACTGCTACTTCAGTTACTTCTATTTTTTCTACTACTTCCGGTGTTACTTTTTGTGCTACTAGTTCTGATACTAAGTCTTTTAGTATTTCTATTTCTATTGTTTCTCCAATTTCTACTATTTCTATTTTTTGGAATATATTTTCTACTACTACTTTTTTTTACTACTATTTAGAATGAACATTTTTTTTGCTACTTTTTATAATACTACTTCTATTGTTACTACTCATCATACTACTTCTTCTACTTTTTCTATTACTATTCCTAATAAAACTTTTATTGCTTCTACTTCTTCTACTACTTTTGTTACTATTTCTACTACTTTTTATAATTCTACTACCTCCTCCCCTGCTACGTTTGCTACTATTTCTGCTAATATTCAGACTCTAATATTTTTTTCTGTTATTTTTATTATCATATTTTACTACTACTATTTCCAGTATTATTTCTAGTAATATTTCTTCTACCATTTCTACTTCTATTGTGTATTTTATTACTGTAACTTTACTAATATTGTGTACTTCCAAATCTCTTGCATTTCTGCTAGCAAATTTTCTAATATTATTATTTCTACTACTATTTTACATTAATATTTGTATTACTATTTTAAAAATTCATTTTTACTACTATTTCCACTACGATTTCTATTACTCTATTATTACTTTACTACTATTTATATTATTACTCTACTACTATTCTTCTACGATTCCACTACCACTCTACTACTACTCTACTACTACTCTTCTACTACTATTCTACTGCCATTCTGCTACTATTCTACTACTGTTCCACTACTATTCTACAATTATTCTACAACTATTCTACTACTATTCTACTACTATTTTACTACTATCTTACTACTATTCTACTACTATTCTACTACTATTCTACTACTATTCTACTACTATTCTACTACTATTCTACTACTATGCTACTAATATTCTACTACTATTTTACTACAATTTTACTACTATTCTACTACTATTCTACTACTATTTCTACTACCTTTTTCAGCTAATATATCTACTACTATTTTTACTCTACTATTCTTCTATTCTAGTACTAATTTCTACTATTCTTTACAATTCTACTGATTTATACTATTATATATAATTCTACTACTATTGTACTATCATACTATTAGTAGAACTATAGTAGCATTTAGTAGTAATCAGTAGAATAGTACTAGAATAATAGTATAATAGTAGAGTTTAAAGTAGTAGAAAAAATTGTATTACTAAAAAATAGTAGAGTAAAAATAGTAGTAGATATATTTGCTGAAAAAGGTAGTAGAAATAGTAGAAGAATAGTAGTAGAATAGTAGTAAAATTGTAGTAAAATAGTAGTAGAATATTAGTAGCATAGTAGTAGAATAGTAGTAGAATAGTAGTAGAATAGTAGTAGAATAGTAGTAGAATAGTAGTAGAATAGTAGTAAGATAGTAGTAAAATAGTAGTAGAATAGTAGTAGAATAGTTGTAGAATAATTGTAGAATAGTAGTGGAACAGTAGTAGAATAGTAGCAGAATGGCAGTAGAATAGTAGTAGAAGAGTAGTAGTAGAGTAGTAGTAGAGTGGTAGTGGAATCGTAGAAGAATAGTAGTAGAGTAATAATATAAATAGTAGTAAAGTAATAATAGAGTAATAGAAATCGTAGTGGAAATAGTAGTAAAAATGAATTTTTAAAATAGTAATACAAATATTAATGTAAAATAGTAGTAGAAATAATAATATTAGAAAATTTGCTAGCAGAAATGCAAGAGATTTGGAAGTACACAATATTAGTAAAGTTACAGTAATAAAATACACAATAGAAGTAGAAATGGTAGAAGAAATATTACTAGAAATAATACTGGAAATAGTAGTAGTAAAATATGATAATAAAAATAACAGAAAAAATTATTAGAGTCTGAATATTAGCAGAAATAGTAGCAAACGTAGCAGGGGAGGAGGTAGTAGAATTATAAAAAGTAGTAGAAATAGTAACAAAAGTAGTAGAAGAAGTAGAAGCAATAAAAGTTTTATTAGGAATAGTAATAGAAAAAGTAGAAGAAGTAGTATGATGAGTAGTAACAATAGAAGTAGTATTATAAAAAGTAGCAAAAAAAATGTTCATTCTAAATAGTAGTAAAAAAAAGTAGTAGTAGAAAATATATTCCAAAAAATAGAAATAGTAGAAATTGGAGAAACAATAGAAATAGAAATACTAATAGACATAGTATCAGAACTAGTAGCACAAAAAGTAACACCGGAAGTAGTAGAAAAAATAGAAGTAACTGAAGTAGCAGTTGTTAATTGTTGTATAGTTGAAGAAGCATTAATAGTAATAAGTATTAGAAATATTGGTAGAATTACGAGTAAAAGTAATACAAGAATAACTTTCAAATACAGAGTATCTGTAGACTCAAAAACTTTTTAGTTAACATATCAATCGTTCAGTTTTACAGCAATTCGTGGCATTTTGTACGCTAACAAAATCAAACAAAATAAATCAAACAACAACAGCAAAGACAACAATAACAACGACAACAACAATAATAATAACAACCAACATCAGCAGCAACAAGAACAAGAACAACGACGATGACGACGACGACGACGATGAAAAAAAAAAGAAACAACAAAAAGTCCGATGGGCAAAATAAACGAATATAATTTGTACATATGTATAGATACATGTACGACATTATAAAGTACATATCTATCACAACATACACACATACACACACATACAAACATTGATTCATATATAATATGTAAGTATAAATGAACAAATGTATTTGTGTGTTTCCGCTGCAGATAACAAACTAAAAGAAGAGAAACAGAAAAAAAAAAAAAATAAAATAGCGAAAAAAATAAATCAACTACAACAAAAATAATAATGAGAAATATTATTAAAAAAAAAAAAAAAAAAATGTAGAGCGCAGCGGGCAGCGCATTGTAATCGGTTGCCATATGCGAGGCGTAACAAAAGCAAATATTATAAACATTTATTGTTTTTATTCATTGAATGATATCAAACCACAGCAGCAACAAGAGCAACAACAAATATAACAATGCATTTTGTGTTGTCTTTGTAAAACTAAATATTATACAATAAGCAGAAGTCAAAGAGACAGAAAGAGAAAGAGAAGAAGCAGACAAAAAATAAAAAATAAAAATAAAAATATCATAATCATAATCATAATCAAAGACAGCAAAAGTCGCTGGGTCCCTCAGGCCCTCACAAATGTGATAGTGAAAGTGTAAAATATTATTTCTTCTTTTTTTTCTCTGATTTTATTTTTTTTTTTTTGTATATATTTCATTTATTTGATAATGCTACAGCTAATAATCGTGCAAATGATGATGATGTTGATGATGCCAATGATTAAGTTTAACTATAAGCAAACATTTGTTCAAATCATACGACAAACGAAGCACATTCAATTCATTCAGTCATTCACTCACTCACTCACTCATTCATTCATTCATTGATGAAGACATTGGCATTGCATAAGCCGTAAAATTGCCAAAAAAAAAAAATAAAAATAAAAGAGAAAGAGAAAGAAAATAGAGAGATTTATTTTTGGCCAAAAAAAAACTTTTGCAAAATGTTTTCAACTGCTGTTGCCGTTTCTGCTGTTGCTGATGATGATGATGGCTATGGCTATAATGATGATGCTGATGCTTTGATTTGGGTAAGCAAAAATCGTAAAGGGTTTAAACATTAGCAAAACGTTAAGAGTGATTAACTTGTATGCCTGGGCAACAACAAAACTTGCTGTAAATAACTTTGAAACAGCAAGAAAAACTCTCAATGAAAATTTATTCAAAATTTGCTCAATAAATAAAATTTCGCCTAAGAATTATTCGCCAAGTTAATATTTATCTTTAAGCTTTAACAACATAATAAAAAGGGCGCTAGAAAATTTTCTATATTATTTAAATTTAAGCTTTACTTTACTTGTTATAGAAACTTACTACTTCTCATTACTATTTCGCTCAGTGTAAGCTTAATAAAATGAAATCAGCTTGTTGAAATCTTTGTTGGTTTTACACAACAAATTTTCACAGTATTTTTCTCCTAACACTCCGCCGTCAAGTGACTCTAGCTACTTTTATACCATTTTCCTTTCTTCGCTTTCTTCATTTCGCGTTTTATTCAAATACAAAATTTAGACATTTTGCATTTTGTTTCGTGTAGCAAAATTTGGCAAAAGTTTTTGTTTTTGTTTTTTTTTTTTGCTGTTATTACTTTTCAGCTGCTATTGCTGCTGCTGTTATTTTCTACTCCTTTTTTTTTTTGTTTATAAACAAATGGCCAAATATAATTAGAGTACTTGTCAACGACAGCTTGGAAAACAAAGCAGGTGTCAGCAACAGCAACAGCAGCAGCAACAGCAGCAGCACCTAACAAACCAGAGCTGGACAAAACAAATGCAAACAGAATGATAGAGTGACAGAAAGAGAGAGAGGAGACAGAGAGAGAGAGAGAGACAGAGAATGTCTGAATGGACTATGGGCTTGAGTAAATAAATAGCTGTAAAAGAAAAGAAAAGAAAAAAAAAAATCTTTAAAAGGCCATCAGACGGTTGTTCACCTGCGCGACTGCGTAACGACGCGCTTCACGTCTTTTCTTGGTCAACCTTTTGGGCCAAGCCCAACTCCAAAAATAAAAATACTTGTTGTTGTTTTTTGGCTGTCATTTCATTAACTGTTGTTGTTGTTGCCTTAGCTTTTTTTGGTTAATTTTTTAACGTGCCAAGAATTTCAGCCGCCCATTTCCATGTCAATTGGCTGTCTCTGAGCTCACGTTGCGTTCTGATTTGATAGCTTCTCCGTTTCGTTTTCATTTTTTTTTTTTTTTGTTTTGTCTTCTCTTTCTCTTTCTCCTTGTCTTTCTTCTTGTCTTTCTCTTTCACTGTTGTGCTTTTCGTCAGATTTGTTTTTTCATTATTTGCTGTGCGCTGTGGTTAAAGCTTTCAACACTGACAATGTCGAGATGACGATGACGACCCACATTGCCACATTGTGTGCGCCCACTAATCACAACTTGTGGCAACAACTTACATGCTGCTACAAAAGGGCCTCTGCTTGTACTGCTGCTGCTGCTGATGCTGCTTCATTCATAGCAATGCCTAATTACGGCTCAATCAACGTACTGACTACAACATCAGCAGCAACAGCAAGCAGCAAGCAACAGCAACATCAGCAAGCAGCATCTTAGCAGCTAACATCTTGTAGACACTGTGAATTGCCTCAGCTGCTGGCGGCAGCAGCAGCAACAGCAGCAGCAGTTAGGTAACTGCTGCAAGTTAATGACTTAACTGAAAGTAAAGACGGAACCCGGCGACAGGCGCAACAACAACGTTTTCTGCTAGCATGCCTTGAATATTTGGCGGCACCTGAATGCATTTTACAAATTTTTATATACTATATGCCACTGCTCGTTGGCTGCTAGCTGCTGGCTGCTGTTGCTGCAACATGTGATAAATTGCAAGGCATCAACAGGCAACAACAACAATAACAACAACAACTGCTGCCTACACTCTCACTGCATTAACTTTTGCTGCTGACATTTTTGCTTAACTGACTCATTGGCATTGGGCACGGCGAGCATTGCAAGCACCAACACGGCTGGCAACTGGCTGCCAGAGTCAACTTCATTATATAGAAACAGATCTGTGCATTAACCATTAACAAAAATGCCAAGCTTAAAGGTGAATTGTAGTAGTAGTAGTAGTAGTAGCAGAAGTTGAAGCTATAGAAGTTGGCGGCAGCATTGATGATGATGCTGCATTGAGAAGCAACGAAAGTGCCAAAGTCGTCAGCTGCGTTTCTATTGAATGGCAACAACAATAACAACACACACACACATATACACACACGCATAGCTATTGTATCTATAGTTGTGTGTGTGTGTGTGTTAGTGTTAATGATGATGCAACATTTGCCACAATTGTATAAAAAGCGCCTGTGGCGCGCAGCGGCAAAAGTTTAATGCCCGAAGGCCAAAAGCGCGTTTAAGCTTTGTCTCTCTCCCTCTCTCTCTCTCTCTCTCTCTCTCTCTCTATCAGCGCCTGATGTTTTCTCATTTCTTATAGAGATGCCGCAGATTTGAGGGTATAATGAATCTGTCATGATGTTGCACACACACACACACACACATAAAGAGAGAGAGAGGGAGTGGGTAAGAGAAACAGAGACAGACACATAAAGCTAAAGACTTTGGCATTTACATTGTATACTTTGGGATTTAGCAAGCTTATGCCAAACTATATGTAGATGCTGCTGCTGTGAACACTACCACAGGCACATCACGTCTGTCTAACATTGATGTTTTCTGTTATAATTTGTGTGATTTTTCACTCATCAAAAACTATTCTAGTTTCATTTTTTGCTGTTTTGTTTACACTTCAAATCAAATATAGCACATTGTATATTTTGAGTTCAGACTGGAAAGTTTACATATAAAGAAAGTTTACATATATATATATATATATATATGTAAACTTTATATAATATATATATATATATATTATCTATATGCAATAATAAATTTATTTACTATTTATGACTTGCTTTTCTCACTCTTTACATTTCCTGTTTAGTTTGCTATTTGAATGTTTTCTTCATGTTTACTTTCCTTTTCCTTAACTTTATACACTTGCTGAAAGTATATTAATTTTGGTCAGCAGTTTGTAACGCCTATAAGAAGACGTATTAGCTCCCACAAAAGTATATATATTCTTGCTCATCATCGGTTGCAGGCTTCAACTCTGTATGTTCATCTATCCGTCTGTCTACCCTTCCATCTGATAAACCCAAACATTTCTATCAGTTTTAAAGAAACTTGTCTTAAATACTTCCTATATCTATAAGCTGTAAATAAACTAGGAAACGGCCGTATAGGAATACTATATCATAAAACCAACATAGAAAAGATCCCTAGAAAATTGTGTTTTTGTATGAAAAACTTTTTTATTTGCTAAGCTATGCAGATCAAAATTACAAGAAATGAGTTCAGGGACGCCTTATATATGTCAAACAAATTTAGCTTAAATCGCACAACTATATCATATAGCTGCCATTGTAACGATCGGTCAAAAACCGAGTTTTTATATGAAAAACTTTTTTATTTTGAAAGCTATCTGACTGAAACTTATCTGATCTGAGTTTAGTGACGATTTATAAATCTCAGACAAATTTAAACCAAATCGCACCACAATATCATATAGTTGCCATAGGAATGAAAGGTAGAAAAATGAATTTTTGTATGAAAAACTTTATTATTTTTCTAGATATCCGGCTGAAACTTATATGATATAAGTTTAATAACAACTAATATATGTCAGCAAACTTTAGTTTAAATCGCACAACTATATTATATAGTTGCCATACAAACAGTTGGTCAAAAATTCACTTTTAGCATGCAAAAATTTTTACTTTCAACCTGCAAGTGTAAAAAATCTTCGACACGCTGTATATAACTTTATTTTTCTTGTTTTTCTATATTATTATATTATATTTTTTGTATAAATATTTTGCAATTAATTTATATTTTTGCTATGCTATTTAACATTATTATTATTATTATTATTTCTACACCATCAACTGATTTTCATATAAATTCAATTAATTTTTTTTAATTTACATTCAAAATGGAAGTCATTAAAAATACATTCCCAACATTAATGCTACACCATGGTCACTCTCAATTATAATTCATTGAAGTAATATATCAATTTTTATTTTATTTTTTTTTTATATTATAGTTAATTTTTAACAGCTTCAAGTCACGTCAAGTCAAAATTATATTTCACAAGTTTGGTATAAAAAAAAAAAATAATATAAAATAAATAAAAATAAAAAACATTTTGTCTATGCAAATGTCGCGACTGTTGAGTCTTTGACTCATCCAAACACACACACACACAGAGACACACCTTAAGTCAAATGTTTCTGCAGAGTTAGTGTTGAAAAAGATTATGGATATTGGATTTGTGGATTGTGGGGGCCAAGTCTTCATTAACTCCTACAAAATGTCAGTACACGCTACTTCAATAGCAACACAAGCATGCTATAAAACATTTCGCATTGACATTTCGCTCTCTATGACTTTTGGTTACGGTTTAATGAGCATTCGTTACGATTGCAATAAAACATAAAGAAGAAGAAATAAAAGATTCAAAAAGTCACAAGACGAATAATAATAGATAAGAGGAGAAAAGAGAAAAAGCAGCAACAGCAGTCGCAGCAGCAGTTCAACATATAGACAATGTTATAGCCAATGTTATAGCCAATATTAAAACAAATAAATAAAAAACCAAAAACAACATACAATACAATATGAAAAACTAGTCAAGTGAGCGAGAGAGAGACAGCGATAGAAAAAAAGACAAAAATATAAAAAAAAAAAAAATATTGCAACAGGTTTGTTTACTGGCTTTTTGCCTTATTAAATCTTCTGCCTTGCTGTTGTTCTTGCTATTACTATTGTTGTTGTTGTTGCTATTGTTGTTGTTGTTGTTGTTGTTGTTATTGTTGTCATTGTTGTTAGCCGGTCTGACGTTCCGTTTGTTTGCTTGTTGTTGGCTTTTTTTTGCGCTTACTCTGACAACGATGATGATTTGTGACTGAAGGTTAGTTCGCGTCATTAGACGTTTTGTCTGACTTTTAAATGGCCAAGAGAGGAAACCAATTGCAAATAATGAGAGACAACAACAACGTATGTTGAGAAAAACGATTAGAAAAAAAAAAAATATATATATATATAAATAAAAAGAGGGGAGGGGTGTGGAGGAAAAATATAGAAACATAAAAATATAATAAATATGAGAAAAACTACGAAGATGAAGTAAAAAAAGAAAACATAAAAAAATAAAATAAATAAATTGTTGCAAGTGTAAAGCTAAAGATGTGCTTCAGGCAAGACTAGACATACAGACAGACGGGCAGACAGAGAGACAGACGAGCAGACAGACGAGCAGACAGACGGCAAACTAAAAAGTTAAGTTCAGCAATGCCAGCAGCAGTAGTACAAACTCTATGCTAGGCATTATCCTCAACTTTGGTAACAAGAGAAGCGAACAACTATGTTGAAAACAACAACAACGACAAAGAGAGAACGTCGACCTATTGTCAAAAAACACAAAAAAAAAACTTAAGTTGTTCAGCCTTTGCTTTCTACTCTTCCTTTTTTTCTCATATATACCCGGCAAACTATGTGCGCTTGGGGTATAAACAGCTGCATAAGTGAGCCGCTGTCTTGTCTGTCAGCAATAATTATTTATATTTGTTGCATGTTGCAATTGCAGGGTATATTATAGTCATGCATGCTGCTGTTGTCAAGTTTATTTTGTTGGTTGTTTCTTTCTGTAGTTTCCTGATAACAACAAATTCGAGCATAAAGAAAAAGACAAAAAAACTTTTCGGTTTTTTGTTTGCTGCTTCATTTTTGGGCAAAAAAAAAAAAGAAAAAAATTCTTGAGATATGCGCAAACCCTTTCTAGCACGTAATTCATTACTTGTTTCTTCAGATACTTCTTATGCCATTGTTGTGCTTGTACTTGTGCTTATGCTTGTGCATGCTTATGCCTGTATATGCCTGTCTATCTATGTATGTTTTGTACTAAGAGTTATCCAAAAAAAAAATACTGATAGAGCGTAGATCGGGAAAGAAGACAAAATAAAAAGCAAAGAAATGAAAGAAAGAAATATAAACAGCAATGGCAACAGCAACAACAACAACAACAACAACAACGAGGAAGTCGCCACAGCGTCGAGCACCGCAGCACAGCGCAGCGCAGACCGGCAAACGTTAAGCGTTGAATGTTGAATGTTGAACATATAGCGCGGCATTGCGTTGCGTGTGTATCCGTCAGATATCGCGCCAACTATTTGTATTCGTACTTGTATTTGCCGACTTGTTCATATTTTATGGCCCTGCCGCGTAAACAATACACAGAAAGTACAAGTACTAATACAACAACAACAACAACAGCAGCAACAACAACAAAAACAAAATATATTCAGCAAGATAAGCGTTTTTTTTTACAATTTTTATTTATTTTTTTCGTTTTTTTTTTTGTTTTTTTTTTGTGGTCTGCTGTGTTTTTGTTTTTATAAATATGCGCGGCCCACGCTGCCACTCAAAACTGACCCAAGGCACATCATGAAAAGGGCCAAGACAATGTAACGCAACGTAACACACAAACAAACAAACAAACAAAACATTTACTGCTTATATACAAGAGACAAGTTACATTGAAAGCCAACAGTGCCAGCAGTCAGTACTGATGTTTATCGGCAACAAGTTGCAAGCTAAGGGCTCACAAGTTGTGCCAACTTGTGGCAAATTAATGTGACAATGGAGGACACGTGGCTGTTGTGAATGCGAATGTTGTATGTTATATGTTGAATGTCAGCTATAAATGTGACAATTGATGCGATAGACCAAAAATAATGTTGTGCAAAATTATGACAACATTTTAGTGGCTTAGAGTGTGTGTATGTGTGTACTTAGAGTGTGTGTGTGGGTGTGGCTCTGCAGTGGGTTAACTTTGAAAGATCAATGAAGCGACACGCGATAAATTGCATAAAAATGCAAACCGATAAATGCTCAAAAAATTATTATTAAAATATAATAAACTTATAAATAAAATAAAAGCTTATAAATATTACAAAAATAAATATTTAAATATAATAAAATTCAAAAAACACTTTAAAAAATTTGTGTAAACATTCTTGTGTAAAAATTCTGAAGACTATAAAAAATATTTAAAAAAATTTGTTTTTAAATATTAAAGAAAAATTCAGAAAAAAAAACAAGCACAAAGCATAAAGTGAAAATGAGAATAAATATTTTAAAAATATTGTAAAAATAATTATTAAAATATAATAAAATTATATATAACATTTTCAAGTCTTCTGTAAGCAGAGAAAACTCTGATTACTATAAAAAATTTTTTAATATTTTTTTATATTTAAGGAAACATAATTAGTTAAGCAAGCACAAAGCTTAAGTGAAAATGTGAATTAAAATTTTATAAATATTATAATAATTATTAATAAATAAAATCAAATAAAATTTTAAATAACATTTTCGAGTCTTCTGTAAACAGAAAAAATTCTAATTAATTTTTTGAAATAATTTTAAATATTTTTTAAGAAATATTTAAGAAAGCTTTATTCAAATTTTATCCAAGCTTCACTAATAGTGGTAAAATTTGAATAATGGTAAAAAAATTTTATTTTATAATTTTTAATTAAATTCGAAATAAAATTACAGAGTCTTCTATAAGCTGAGAAAACTCTAAATTGTATTAAAAATAAATTTAAATATTATAATACCACAAAAAAGAAGCAAAATTCACTTTAAATTTTCTCTTAGACTTTTTTCTGATTTTTATATTTAATGAAAAATAATAAATTTATATTTAATTAAAGCATAAATGCTTTAAATTTATTATTGTTCATAAATAATATTTTTTATTATAGGTTTTTCTAAATTAAATATGAAGCGACTTTAAAAGCATTTTAAAAATCGTTTTATTGACAGTTGCTGAGTTGCAAATCTATTTTAATCACTTTTTGTCATTCTAATTAAATCAAATAAAAGTTCAAGTTTTCTTTTATCTTTGTCTTTCTGATTGTCTATTTCTCTCTCTCTCTCTCTTTGTCTCTCTCACTCTGTCTTCCTTTCTACTTGAGTTTTGCTCACACTTCCTTTTGGTCAACATTCTTGACTAGCTTTAGGTATTTTTTTGTTTGTTTGTTGTTGTTGTTGTTGTTGTTGCTATGTTGTGTTGTGTTTGTGCTGTTCGTTGCGTTGCGTTGTGTTGTTTGTTTGTTTGCCTTTCCCTGGCCGCGTGACATGTGCCAGGGCGTTCCAATTTATGGCCATCGATACGAGTACTATAAATTGTGGCTAGGCTATTGATTTGGCTCTTATTGTTGTTGTTGTTGTTGTTACTGTTGTTGTTTGTGCTGCGTGTGTTGACTCTGTTGACAGTTGACAGTTGAGTTACAAGGTCATTATGTGGCTGTTTGTTGGCCATTTGCTGCTGCTGCTGTTGACCAGCACTGGGCGTGCACAACATACAAGTTTATGCGTCATGAGATACAAATGTATCTGTATCTGTATC
>JBAMBR010007084.1:0-10001 GCA_037044475.1 Zaprionus obscuricornis
ATAATAATAATTAAAGAAAGTAAAAAAAATATTAAATATTTTATCAGACTACAAAAATATATAAAAAAAAATATAAAATAATATAAAATATATATATAAAAAAAAATATAAAAATTTCAGTTATAGTTCATCTAGAATTTTTTTTGTTTTTATTTTTTTTTTTTTCACCATGACCTTCAGCTGTTAGTTTGTATTATAACTGTTTAATATCATATATAATATATATATTAATCTGACAGCTATCACAATTGATTGCTTAAACATATTATAGTTTTAGTTTAGTTGCTGTCAATGTTGCTATCTTTGACAATTGATTAAATGCTAAAAATCGAATTCTCTCTATGCCATAAAAACTACAAATTCTACGTACTTGTCACAATATATCTATATATATCTATATATATATATATATTGCTGTACTATATAAACATTTCCAAGTACACTTGAATACATAAATTTCATAAAAGCAAATAAAAAGAAAATTCGCAACAAAATATTTCACTTTCTATTTGCATTGACGAATAACTATGCAGCGCGCGCTCGCGTTTGCTGTCTCTCATATTGTCTCTTGTCTCTTGGCCCTTGTAACATGTATAAATGCCGCATTTATCTCGACTATTTTTACAGCTTTGAGTTTTACCATAGCCATTACCATTGCCATAGCATATAAATCATATTTGGCAGCCACTTGACGCGTGAGAAATGCACAGCCAGTTCATGTTACTCACCATTAGTTTTTTTTCCCAAGTTTCCCCGGTATGATTTTGGAAATATTGATTTCGTTTTGCTTTAGTTAAAACATCATTTCTGAAGAAAAAAAGAAAAAAAAAAAATTTGTAATCTTTCTCTCTCTCTCTCTCTTGCTCTCTCCTACACATATCACTTGAAATAGTTGCTGTTATCAGGCAAACAATTTGTCAGCATCAAATGCAAAATATCAAGTATAAAATATTACACAATCATTGCAATGCACAATTCATATTTATTGTCCTTGTCCAGGCCAATGCTCACTGCTTACTGCTCACTGCTCAGTGTTCCCAGTGTGCCCTTTGAGTGTCAAATGCACTAGCATGCATAATATTTTATTTTTTTATTATTATTTTATTGCTTTTATTATTATATGTTATATGTGTCTTTATTATTGCTACGTATACATAATAATATTTATTTTTGCTGAGATTGCATGTTGTTTTCTTTATCTAGTTTTTTTTTGATTAGTTTTCTGTTGCTATACAAGTATAACTTAACTTAACAGCTGCAAAAATGTCGCACACTTCATGCTCTCGCATTCAATTCTTTTGTTTTTGCCTTTGCCCGTGTATTGCCCGCACACACACACACACACACACACAGACTGTTAAAACAATTTAGACACTGCCATGGTCTTCGCTTTTTTATGTACAATTGAAAAACAAGTGTTGATCAATTAGTATTAAGCATAGTCGACTTATAGATGTGCTACACTACTGCCACCTGATGCTCTAGCATTTTTTATTTCATTTTTATAAATTTACCAAAAATATTATGAGATATATTAAAAAATATTAAAATATTAAATATTAAAATAATTAAATTATATAAGAAAATAATTGTAGTATCGATTTGTTTAAATATTTATCTTGCATATTTATAGTTTTTCATAATTTTTTTAATTCTAATAAAATATCATAAAATATATTTTATAAATAAATATAATTTATAAATATTCCTATTATATTATTATTTTATTTTATTAAAATTATTTTATTATAATAATTATTATTATTATTATTTTATTAAAATTGAATTTACAAATTATAATTATATCTTTTTCAATAATTTTTTTTATAAATAAATATAATTTATAAATATTCCTATTATATTATTATTTTATTTTATTGAAATTATTTTATTATAATAATTATTATTATTATTATTTTATTAAAATTAAATTTACAAGTTATATTTATAACGTTTTCCATAATTTTATTTATTCTACTAAAATAACATAAAATAAATTTTATAAATAAATATAATTAATAAATTTTATAAATATTCTTATTATATTATTATTTTATTTCATTAAAAATTATTTTATTATATTTATTATTATTATCATTTTATTAAAATTAAATTTAAAAATTATATATTTAAATTTGTAAATAAAATTTTAATAAAATTAAATTTATATAAATTATAAAATAAAATTTAAAAAAAAACTTAAATTAATTTTAAATTAATTTTAATAAATTTTTAATTTGCATTATATAAGATAATACAAATATTTATTACTAGACAAAGTTCTAAAATTAATGCATTAGTCTTACATATATTTTCATTGATTCTACTAAAATAAAGTAAAAATAAATATTGTTTATTTAAATTCCTATGAATGAATTTCAAATAAAAATCAAGTGTAAAATTGTTTTATAAACTTGTAAAATAAATATAAAAAAAAAAACATTGTACTTTATATTTTCATTAACAACATTTTGCATACTTTAAGAGCAACAAGCAAGCAAGCAGCAAGCAGGCAGCAAGTTTAACAAAAATCTATTGATATTGTTTAGCGTAGCGTAGCGTGCAGTTGATACAAGGCTCATTCATAGAAATGCTACACACGCCAGGCCATAAATATGTTCAAAAAAACAAAATCAAAATCAAAAAAAAATTATTTTCATGTGATTTTTTCATTTGCTGTTGTTGTTATTTTATATGTATTTTTTTTTTTTTGTTGTTCATCTTATTTTGTTTGTCGACTGCAAAAGATTGGGGCAATACTATAGCAACGGCAGCGGCATAAATGTTACGAGTAGTTGCTTATAGTCGAAAGTACATCTGTGTACCAAAACATACAACAGAGCAACAAAACAACAGCATAACAGCATAACACAATAGTCTATATATTTAGCGCAATTTTTTTTTTCTCTTCCTCTCTCTCTCTCTCTCTCTCTCTCAACTACCTCTTTCTTTGATTTTCACTTGTTTAAATAGGGCGGCAGTATTTTTTTTTTATTTTTTATATTTCTTGCTGTACCTTTTCTTTTAGTTGAAAGAAAAAAAAAAAAAACATGAAGAAATATAATGAGAAAAAGCAAAAGAAAAGAAAAGAAAAAAAATCCATAAATAACTACTTCGATTTTCAGCTATAAGTTTTCGGTATTTTTTTTTGTGCCGCAGTGTGTGTTGGTGTCGACAACTTTATGAGCTACAAATGTTGATGGTGCGGGGCTGCTAAGAATTTGGCAACAAAGGGAAGGTATTAAGTAGAATGAAGAACGAGGAGATATGATGATGTGACGCCTTTTTTTTTTTTTTTTTTTTTTTTTTGTGTGCCTCAAGTGCTTTGGCCCAATCATCAAGTTTCTTAGCTACCAGCAAAAAAAAATAAATTTTTTTTTTTTTTTTTTGATGAATTCCACAAATATTGACAATGTGCGTGCCAAATACAAAATAAATCATAGCCGTTTTCGCTTTTCTTCAGTATTTATTTACATGCCGGAAGAACAGCAAACGAAAACGACAACAGCAGCAACAACAACAACAACAACAACAACAACAAGGGCAACAACATTGCGCTGTGCGTGTCTTCTCATTGGAACAAGCAACAACGATGAGCGTCATCGACAGCTCGTTTACTCTATATTTTCCTCTCTGTGTGTGAGTGTGTGTCTGTGTCTGTGTGTGTGTTGGCGTGTGGGCGTTATTTAGTATATTGTATTTTACTTGGATGCTCAAACATATATAATATGGAAATTGAAATGAATTTTGTTTCTGTACGTGGCAACTATTTGAGCTTTGCTTCCCTATTTACTTACTCGCTGTTATTTTATTTTATTTTCTTTGTTTTTTTTCTTTCACTTTTTCTTTTTTTTTTTACTCTTTTTGTTTTCACTTTTAATGGGGCCTTGGGTATCATCATTATCATCATCATTATATTATAATCATTACTTATTATTCGACATACCGCAAAATTCTTAAGTAATATAAACCACAGGAATTTAGCACGCAACAAAGTAAACAAATTAATACACTTCAAATTATTAATAGAAATTTCCATAATTTATTTTTTTTTAGTATTTATTTAGTATTTAAAATTCATATTAGTAAATTTAGTTTATAGATTATTAAAATCAAAAGCAAAGTAAATAAATAAAATGATTCAAATTATTCAAATTATTTTTACTGAAATTTAAGTATTTATTCAGTATTTATTCAGTATTTATTTGGTATTTATTTAGTATTTTTTTTGGTATTTCTTAATATTTATTCAGAATCTGTTTAATATATATTTAGTATTTATTCAATATTTATTTAGTATTTATTTGGTATTTATTTAATATTTATTTGGTATTTATTTAGTATTTTTTTTGTATATTTTTATTATTTATTCAGAATCTATATAGTATTTATTTGGTATTTATTCAGTATTTATTTAGTATTTATTTGGTATTTATTTAGTATTTATTTAGTATTTATTCAGTATTTATTTAGTATTTATTTAGTATTTATTTAGTATTCATTTAGTATTTATTTGGTATTTATTTAGTATTTTTTTTTGTATATTTTTATTATTTATTCAGAATCTATTTAGTATTTATTTGGTATTTATTCAATATTTATTTAGTATTTTTTTGGTATTTATTAAATATTTATTTAATATTTATTTAGAATTTATCTAGTATTTTTTTAATATTTATTTAAAATTTATTTTAGTATTTATTTTGAATTTATTTAGTATTTATTTCTTAGTTATTTAGTATTTATTTAGTATTAAAATAAGAATTAATTTTATATATAAATTCTATGAATATTTCGCTTAATCAAACATTTTAAAGAGTGTATTTAGTCTTCGTATAAACATGATTTATAATTAAAGCTAATTAATTCAATGGCAAATGAAATGCGTTAAGAAAGTTCCCATCACAATTCATCAAGTCACGCACCAAATGTGAAGCCATTGAATTAATTAGCTTAATTATAAATCATGTTTATACGAAGACTAAATACACTCTTTAAAATGTTTGATTAAGCGAAATATTCATAGAATTTATATATAAAATTAATTCTTATTTTAATACTAAATAAATACTAAATAACTAAGAAATAAATACTAAATAAATTCAAAATAAATACTAAAATAAATTTTAAATAAATATTAAAAAAATACTAGATAAATTCTAAATAAATATTAAATAAATATTTAATAAATACCAAAAAAATACTAAATAAATATTGAATAAATACCAAATAAATACTAAATAGATTCTGAATAAATAATAAAAATATACAAAAAAAAATACTAAATAAATACCAAATAAATACTAAATGAATACTAAATAAATACTAAATAAATACTAAATAAATACTGAATAAATACTAAATAAATACTAAATAAATACCAAATAAATACTAAATAAATACTGAATAAATACCAAATAAATACTATATAGATTCTGAATAAATAATAAAAATATACAAAAAAAATACTAAATAAATACCAAATAAATATTAAATAAATACCAAATAAATACTAAATAAATATTGAATAAATACTAAATATATATTAAACAGATTCTGAATAAATATTAAGAAATACCAAAAAAAATACTAAATAAATACTAAATAAATACTAAATAAATACTGAATAAATACTAAATATATATAAATAAATTCTGAATAAATATTAAATAAATACTAAATAAATACTAAATAAATACTGAATAAATACTGAATAAATACTTAAATTTCAGTAAAAATAATTTGAATAATTTGAATCATTTTATTTATTTACTTTGCTTTTGATTTTAAAAATCTATAAACTAAATTTACTGATATGAATTTTAAATACAAAATAAATACTAAAAAAAAATATATATGGAAATTTCTATTAATAATTTGAAGTGTATTAATTTGTTTACTTTGTTGCGTGCTAAATTCCTGTGGTTTATATTACTTAAGAATTTTGCGGTATGTCGAATAATAAGTAATGATTATAATGTCTATGATAATGATGATGATAATGATGATACCCAAGGCCCCATTAAAAGTGAAAACAAAAAGAGTAAAAAAAAAGAAAAAGTGAAAGAAAAAAAATAAAGAAAATAAAATAAAATAACAGCGAGTAAGTAAATAGGGAAGCAAAGCTCAAATAGTTGCCACGTACAGAAACAAAATTCATTTCAATTTCCATATTATATATGTTTGAGCATCCAAGTAAAATACAATATACTAAATAACGCCCACACGCCAACACACACACAGATACACATACACATACAGAGAGAGAAAAATATAGAGTAAACGAGCTGTCGATGACGCTCATCGTTGTTGCTTGTTCGTTGCCAATGAGAAGACACGCACAGCGCAATGTTGTTGCCCTTGTTGTTGTTGTTATTGTTGTTGTTGCTGCTGTTGTCGTTTTCGTTTGCTGTTCTTCCGGCATGTAAATAAATACTGAAGAAAAGCGAAAACGGCTATGATTTATTTTGTATTTGGCACGCACATTGTCAATATTTGTGGAATTCATCAAAAAAAAAAAAAAAAAATTTATTTTTTTTTGCTGGTAGCTAAGAAACTTGATGATTGGGCCAAAGCACTTGAGGCACACAAAAAAAAAAAAAAAAAAAAAAGGCGTCACATCATCATATCTCCTCGTTCTTCATTCTACTTAATACCTTCCCTTTGTTGCCAAATTCTTAGCAGCCCCGCACCATCAACATTTGTAGCTCATAAAGTTGTCGACACCAACACACACTGCGGCACAAAAAAAAATACCGAAAACTTATAGCTGAAAATCGAAGTAGTTATTTATGGATTTTTTTTCTTTTCTTTTCTTTTGCTTTTTCTCATTATATTTCTTCATGTTTTTTTTTTTTTCTTTCAACTAAAAGAAAAGGTACAGCAAGAAATATAAAAAATAAAAAAAAAATACTGCCGCCCTATTTAAACAAGTGAAAATCAAAGAAAGATAGTGAGAGAGAGAGAGAGAGAGAGAGGAAGAGAAAAAAAAAATTGCGCTAAATATATAGACTATTGTGTTATGCTGTTATGCTGTTGTTTTGTTGCTCTGTTGTATGTTTTGGTACACAGATGTACTTTCGACTATAAGCAACTACTCGTAACATTTATGCCGCTGCCGTTGCTATAGTATTGCCCCAATCTTTTGCAGTCGACAAACAAAATAAGATGAACAACAAAAAAAAAAAAATACATATAAAATAACAACAACAGCAAATGAAAAAATCACATGAAAATAATTTTTTTTTGATTTTGATTTTGTTTTTTTGAACATATTTATGGCCTGGCGTGTGTAGCATTTCTATGAATGAGCCTTGTATCAACTGCACGCTACGCTACGCTAAACAATATCAATAGATTTTTGTTAAACTTGCTGCCTGCTTGCTGCTTGCTTGCTTGTTGCTCTTAAAGTATGCAAAATGTTGTTAATGAAAATATAAAGTACAATGTTTTTTTTTTATATTTATTTTACAAGTTTATAAAACAATTTTACACTTGATTTTTATTTGAAATTCATTCATAGGAATTTAAACAAACAATATTTATTTTTACTTTATTTTAGTAGAATTAATGAAACTATTTGTAAGACTATTGCATTAATTTTTGGACTATGTCTAGTGATAAATATTTGTATTATCTTATATAATGCAAATTAAAAATTTATTAAAACTAAATTAAAAATTAAATTAAATTTTTTTAAATATTATTTTATAATTTATATAAATTTTAAATTTTATTTTATTAAAATTTAATTTACAAAATTAAATATATAATTTGTAAATTTAATTTTAATAAAATTGAATTTATATAAATTATAAAATATAATTTAAAAAAAAACTTAAATTAATTTTAAATTGATTTTAATAAATTTTTAATTTACATATATAAGATAATACAGAATATTTATAAAATTTATTAATTATATTTATTTATAAAATTTATTTTATGTTATTTTAGTAGAATAAATAAAATTATGGAAAACGTTATAAATATAACTTGTAAATTTAATTTTAATAAAATAATAATAATAATAATTATTATAATAAAATAATTTCAATAAAATAAAATAATAATATAATAGGAATATTTATAAATTATATTTATTTATAAAAAAAATTATTGAAAAAGATATAATTATAATTTGTAAATTCAATTTTAATAAAATAATAATAATAATAATTATTATAATAAAATAATTTTAATAAAATAAAATAATAATATAATAGGAATATTTATAAATTATATTTATTTATAAAATATATTTTATGATATTTTATTAGATAAATATGCAAGATAAATATTTAAACAAATCGATACTACAATTATTTTCTTATATAATTTAATTATTTTAATATTATGATATAGTATAAATATGCAAGATAAATATTTAAACAAATCGATACTACAATAATTTTCTTATATAATTTAATTATTTTAATATTTAATATTTTAATATTTTTAAATATATTTCATAATATTTTTGTGAAATTTATATAAATGAAATAAAAAATGCTAGAGCATCAAGTGGCAGTAGTGTAGCACATCTATAAGTCGACTATGCTTAATACTAATTGATCAACACTTGTTTTTCAATTGTAAATAAAAAAGTGAAGACCATGACGCTGTCTAAATTGTTTTAGTCTGTGTGTGTGTGTGTGTGTGCGGGCAATACACGGGCAAAGGCAAAAACAAAAGAATTGAATGCGATAGCATGAAGTGTGCGACATTTTTGCAGCTGTTAAGTTAAGTTATACTTGTATAGCAACAGAAAACTAATCAAAAAAAAACTAGACGAAGAAAACAACATGCAATCTCAGCAAAAATAAATATTATTATGTATACGTAGCAATAATAAAGACACATATGTATAACATATAATAATAAAAGCAATAAAATAATAATAAAAAAATAAAATATTATGCATGCTAGTGCATTTGACACTCAAAGGGCACACTGGGAACACTGAGCAGTGAGCAGTAAGCAGTGAGCATTGGCCTGGACAAGGACAATAAATATGAATTGTGCATTGCAATGATTGTGTAATATTTTATACTTGATATTTTGCATTTGATGCTGACAAATTGTTTGCCTGATAACAGCAACTATTTCAAGTGATATGTGTAGGAGAGAGCAAGAGAGAGAGAGAGAGAGAAAGATTACAAATTTTTTTTTTTTCTTTTTTTCTTCAGAAATGATGTTTTAACTAAAGCAAAACGAAATCAATATTTCCAAAATCATACCGGGGAAACTTGGGAAAAAAAACTAATGGTGAGTAACATGAACTGGCTGTGCATTTCTCACGCGTCAAGTGGCTGCCAAATATGATTTATATGCTATGGCAATGGCAATGGCTATGGTAAAACTCAAAGCTGTAAAAATAGTCGAGATAAATGCGGCATTTATACATGTTACAAGGGCCAAGAGACAAGAGACAATATGAGAGACAGCAAACGCGAGCGCGCGCTGCATAGTTATTCGTCAATGCAAATAGAAAGTGAAATATTTTGTTGCGAATTTTCTTTTTATTTGCTTTTATGAAATTTATGTATTCAAGTGTACTTGGAAATGTTTATATAGCACAGCAATATATATATATATATAGATATATATTTATAGATATATTGTGACAAGAGTTCGTAGAATTTGTAGTTTTTATGGCATAGAGAGAATTCGATTTTTAGCATTTAATCAATTGTCAAAGATAGCAACATTGACAGCGACTAAACTAAAACTATAATATGTTTAAGCAATCAATTGTGATAGCTGTCAGATTAATATATATATTATATATGATTATTAAACAGTTATATTACCAACTAACAGCTGAAGGTCATGGTGAAAAAAAAAAAAATAAAAACAAAAAAAATTCTAGATGAACTATAACTGAAATTTTTATATTTTTTTTTATATATATATTTTATATTATTTTATATTTTTTTTTATATATTTTTGTAGTCTGATAAAATATTTAATATTTTTTTTACTTTCTTTAATTATTATTA